>BOPP01000110.1:256794-271908 GCA_017312745.1 Gryllus bimaculatus
TTCTTCTTCTTCTTCTTCTTCTTCTTCTTCTTCTTCTTCTTCTTCTTCTAAATCGGCTAGAAATTGCGAATTTCCTATCGTAACCTGCGTTTAAAAGCTAACCAATAAATTCTCGTCCACCAGTAAATAGCACACAATCTGAAAAATCTCTGAGTAAGTACATAATTTTTTTTAAAGAAATTAATTTCACAAGTAGGTAAAAGGTGTCTTAAAAACGAGTAAACCCATATTCTACATTTTATGTTGAGAAGAATGAAAGACCCTCCTGTGTTTCCGCCAGTGCTTTTGCTCCTACAATTATTTTTGTTCTCCAATTTAAATGTAAGTATTACGCTAAATATTTCTTCAAACAATCAGAAAAATATAAATAACGAGTAGATAGTAGTGATCTTTTAAAATTGTTTGTAATTAAAGAAAACGCAACTTTCAGAAAGAAGATTCTACAGTGTGATGGTCGAGAAAGTTTAGATAACGAAATAAGAACGCGTTAACTTGTTGCCGTGACTCCGAATACATATTTTCTGAACTGGAACCTTCATCCAAGGTTTGTTCCAAAGTTTCATACTTGGGAGAAATTGCAAGAAAATGATCAGAATGGTTTGGCCAGTTACGATTGGTGAGAAAGATAAATTTATGACATATTTTGTTCTTATCTATTGCCCAGAAACAAAATATTTCTTTCAGGTACGATTCTACTCGTGTGAAAGCAAACAATTGACAGGGGTCGTAAATTTACGTTAAAATCTGGAAATTGATTTTCTGTTGCATAACATAAATTTCTTTATACTACACCGGGAATACGTACGTATGTGATAAGTAGAAATGTCATAACATTTTTCTATCTGTAAAATAATGTTAATTAAATGGTTTTGTGCAATAAAATGTATGTAGGTAGACATTAAAAAGTTCCCAACGCAATTAATAAAAACTATAGAAACAGTAGTGAACTTGGCTCCATATTATTAACACACTTTTTCGTAAGTTCACTCAAGATCTTTTATAACATTAGAATTAAGAACCTCATCTGAAAACCCCATCGTCTAAATTTAGGTCAAGGAAGTCGTTAGGACCCGTCAGTTTATCAAGTTTGACAAAGTTGATACAAAGGGAAATCTTAATGGCTCTAACATAGTGAATTAATGAATCAGAATACAAATGCGCACGGAAACGCAACTACCGTGTTAATGGCAGGGATATAATCGGATGATAACGAGATAATTCGGCAGCTTGGCTCATGCAGTCTCTCAAGCTTCATAAGCAACTTGGAACATCGCGGCCTGTACGTTGTAACATTTAAAACTATAATAATAAAAACCTAACCAACTGTTTTAAAATTTCAAAATTTTGACATTTTCAAAACTCGTATACTTTCTCATTTAAGACCGAAACATTCCCATGTAGTACTAATAAAGAAAATTCAATTTATTGCTGATTTGCTGTTTAAGATCTACATTTTTCCTCCGAGCAACTACTTTCTCTAAGAATACAGTTCGGATAACAAGATTGTTAGCAGCAGCACATACTTTCTCGCATTATTTTTAACTTTTACAATTTTCGATCTTTCACAGAATTCAACCAAAATGAGACCTGGGTAATTCTTATAAGCATTTCTTGTTCTATCCGTGGAAACGGCTTTTGAAGTTACTTTTTTTTGAAAATTTGCATTAAATCACGCTGAAATTACGTGAAAATATTGTTGTTTTTTTCAGAAAATTGTAAACGGCTTTTTCAAGAAATAATTTTTGGTACAGATTTAATTTAAGACAAAAATCTGTTTCTTAAATAATTTACTTTTACAATGTTAACTTCTTGCAATTTTCAAATTACAGAGAGTTTGTAGAAAATAGGACCAGCATCAGTTTTTTTTATCGTCATTACACGAGGAGAAAATTGAAAGAAAAAAAATTGAGTCTTTCTGATAAAAATAATTCTTTGAAAGTTGCCTTTATTTCACGCAAAATTAAACCAAATCTATTCATATTTTCGAAAAATTTAACGTAATCTTATTTGAAGATCTCTTTCTGATAATCAAATATCATTGAGAAAAAAATGTCAATCTTAGTTCTGGCATTTGTAGGAAGACGCGAAAAACAACACTTTTGTAATTTATGTGTTTCACATTTAAAGGGCTGCAACGTCAATTATAACGATCGTGGAATATCAATATCCGTAAAATTCTACTTACGATTTAGCTGCTAGCATTGTTCACAAACGGGGAGACGGACATACATTTTGTCATCAATCAAGGTTTTGATATGAAGGACCCACCAAATGTGGATTCTAAGTTCTCAATGTGATAGACGAAGTAATTTACTACATACAGAAACAAGATTTATACACTTTCCGTTACAAGGGCCGGAACTTCATTTTTCGCCGCTGCATTACAATACTTTCTCTACACTGCGTAAGACGTACGCGAGAAAGTAAATTAGTGATGCTACAGAATGGCTCAGAATTTTTAGTACTAGTTAGTTTTTTTAATTTCTTTGAACTGGGCTAGCTTTTCGGCCTTGCCCCTACTCTTCCAGCTACTCTTTAGCCCCAAAGTACATATTTTTACATTTTCTACTTTTATGGTCCCGTAATGATAGGACTGAAATAAGACTTTAAGAATATAATGGAACAGTAAAACCTCGACTTTTCGACTCGAAAATTTTCGTTAAAATATTTAGATCCGTGTTTGAGAAAAAGTCGTGCAAACTCAGCGGCACTTACTGAAGGTTAAGGAAGTTACATACGGGCGAGAGCGGCTTGGGTCGCTTACTACATGTTTGTGCTTTTTGATGGAAAACAGACGCGAAGATTTCAGAGCTAATGTTTGGCGCCGGTTTTTGATTTGTAGCTGTCATAGTGTCCAAACGACCTTCTCCGTTGAGGGAACCAAGCGGAGGCGAGGGATTTATTGCATTCGCGGCAAGCCTGGATTCCGTGCGGTGGTGACGGTGTTTGGGTCGCTTACGGAAGGAATAGAGAAGCGAGTGAGGATTGAGAGCTACGGTTGCGCAGGTAGTTGATTCGTTACTGTCATTTTGTCCAAACAGCCTGTTCCGTTAGGGAAACAATGTGGCGGCGACAGATTTATTACATCCGGTGCAAGTCTGGATCCCAAGGGGCGCTTGACGGTGTTGATGTTGCTTACAGAAGAAAACAAATGCGAGTGAGGCTTGAGTGCTAAGGTAGTTGCGCTGCGCCGGTAGTTAATTTGTCGCTGTCAAAATGTCCAAACGAAATGCTCCGTTGAGGGAACAATGCGGGGGCGACAGATTTAGAACAGGTAATCTCGGCTCGCAAGCGTCTTGCGACGGAGGACGACCGCTTCAGTCGAAAAAAAAAAAGTTCTCGAAAGCTTCCAGGAGCGAAAACCCGAAAAAGCAGAAGCGACTTCCTGACAAAAGGTACCAAGGAGCGTGGGCGTGGTGCTGGACATCCCTGCTGCGCCTGTGCGTGTCTCCAGACCCTGGTAATCCTGCGGGAGCGGTCGCGTCCCGACACGCCCCCTATTTCGGGAGGGCGACAATGCTAGCACGCCGCCCTGTGCCGAACCGGCGGCGCGAAATTATAGCATTAGCCGGCGAGCCGACGCGCTGTGTTGTAGGGTGGCGTGGCGAGGCGAGGCCAGGCCAGGCAAGGCGAGGCGGGTGCCAGCCTTCGAAGAGAAGGGAAAGGAAGGGAACATTCCGTTCTGCGAGATTGCGTCGCTGGGGCGCTTTTGCTTGGGTCGGTACGCTGAAGGTTCCGCTGATTGCAAGGGCGTTAGACGTGGAAGTAGTTTGGAGGCGGCGTGGCGACAGGATGTGAAATACCCATTGTGGAAACGAAGTCGATGCAAGGTGTTTCTACAATGAATTAATTGAAATGGTGCGGTGTGTAGAAATATTATAAAATATAGAGCACTCTTGCATCTCGTTTAACTCCATCTTCTATATCAATGTTAAGGTGGAAAGTTGTTAATGAAACGTCTTTACAGGTAACTTTCAATGTTCTTAGAAAATATAAAATAAAACTAAAACACAATTTGATATTTCGAACAAATTATCAATGAGAGTTGATTGAGTATTGAAGAAAAATACTCTTGGAACAATTAATAATAATAATAATAATAATAATAATAATAATAAAGACATTATTATTTCTGGCAAAGCTTAGACAATATGGTCTGCTCTTCCACCTAACCTCTTAAATTATTACATTTACATAATTACAATTGAGGCGTTCTGGCGTACAATAGTAACTGACATTTCGCGTTACTTCCGAAAGCGCAATGATCTTATTAGCTAACGGAAATGTGTTGTACATAAGTAATGAAACAAAGTATGAATGTGTTATCATTGTCAATTTTCTGGACTCTAAAGCTAACATTACATAAAGAAAACCCATATTTCATATTCACAAGAATGGCATGGTTAGTCAACTTACTTTGTCAAAATGTCAGAATTTTTTTTTATACCAGAATGCTTTAATTGTGAACAAATTGCAAGAAAGTGATGGCGGATCATATACATTATTGTCTCTTGAGATAACTAAGTAAAGTTGTCCATGCAGAAATACAGGATTGGTCAAATACAACACCTCGCTTTACAAAATTTGAAATTGCAACATAGTGAAGTATTGAGGAGCGCCAAACCAGCAAATAAGTAGTAGAATGGCCGAGACGATCTCATTCTGTAGATTACAACGTGAGAAATGTTTCTTTGAGGCATTTGGCTACAAAATTCCAGATTTGGGGGCTCTAGAACGCTTCGTTTTGGAGTTATTTAACTATATACATTTCAATAATGCTGCCCAACTGTGGTAGGTTGCTTTTGTCATGAATATTTAGATGAGTTTTATTCAACAAATACTTCATATTTTTAAAGTTAAAGAACAATTCTTGAAGTCTCCGTTAAATCTTCATTCTTTAGGCACATAATTTATACATGTTAGTTGCATGTGAGGGCTACACAACTCACCTATATTACTGAAATAATATAGGAGAGGATATTTTGATGACGACATTCAATTGCTGATGAAATACTGGTGTACTCCAAATAAGAGAAGAAGTAATGTCATAATTATTAAAATTCATAAGTGAAATTGACTGTCAAATTGATCGCGTTGGTTTTCAAACATCACTCGCGTCTCTTTTTTACTCTTAATAAGTACAACGGACACTCTCGAGCTGCTATACTAAGGGCAATCATATTAGTCAGTTGAAGATCATTTTCGAAATGTCCCCACCACTCACTACTCACGTCAGCGTCACCCGTCCTGTCCTCTTTCCTGCACACTCGCAGCATCCGGCCAACGCTCGTCGGCCTATTGGATAGGGGGGTGCGGCCATGCCCACAGATGCGGCACTGAGGGGGAGCAATCTGCCTAAATAGCGTTCATTAAAATAACAAAAACAAACCTAGGGATTCCGCCAGTGTTCACTGTGGTTCTATTTTCCCTTTCCAGACCTTCGGACATGTAAACACTGTTGCTGGCCTCGCCTGGCCGTAACGCGAAGAAAGGAAAACAAAGTCCCGTTAGCCCCCAGCGATTCCATCGAAGAGAAATAAGTAACTTATTCTGTCTGATGAAATTCACTATCGTCGAAACTGGATCAACGACAAATTTCCAATGAGGAAAACTCAAGACAGCAAGGTCTCTGGTTTTCATTGGAATATTTCGATCTTATCGTACAATGGTTGGTTGTTAAAAGTGACTGTTTAATGTTTCGAGGTACAACCTCCACTCACGCCATTCGTCCTGTAAGTGCAATGCTTGCTATACCTCGGGAGGTGGTGGTCCGCTGCCATTTTGCCCTGCTGGAATGCGCGATCAGGCGCCGAACTAAACTTCGAGTAGCGGACTTGCCTTCTATTTTATTATATCCGTCAGTAAAACACCGGCCCAGTCGGAACAAGCTCTAAGCTCCTGACATACGTGGTAGTGTAGTGCGTGTAAGATGGTGAGGTGAGAAAAAGGATAAGAAAGTAAAGATCGCGTCCGTTACTGCAGGTACTGCCCTGGCATTCACCTGGTATTAATCGGATAAATCAAAATCGATCAGAGCAGCTGGCCTCTAGAACCCTCCTCCAGTCGGCGTATTAATTCAACCTATCTATCTAACGGGCACTCTCGGGACTCAACCCTAGAACCTCCAGGTGAGAGACGTTGCAAGAGTTGTTACTCTAAACAATACAGCAGAAAGTGTCATCTGTCCAGCAAGACAATTTAGCACATAACATTCATCTGCAAAACCATATCCCAAACTGATTACAAACAGAGACATGACCAGGTACCCAAAATTCTTCACCAAAGCATTGCAGTGAGCTTCTGGAAAACAAGCAGCCATATTACATGTACACACCAATAACAGTGATGGAAAATCTTGCTTCGAAGCTATATTGGGACAACCATAATTACAGACAAGGCGATAGCACACAACAGACCAGACATTACGCTAATTGATGAAATCAAAAAATTGCCAAATACACTGATTTAGCAATGAAAATAAAAGAACAGTGGAAAAAGGAGAAAGTTAAAAATGGCGAATACATTGTACACGGAATTACATAAAGTTGTCATTCTCAATACACGCGCAATAATCAGTAAGTTCCTCAAAAATAGTATTACTCATGCCTAATAATTTAATCCTTCCTCGACACCGAAAAGAGCCGTTACTTGGCAAAGCCGGTACAGTTACTTCCATCCTGAGATTTTATCCAGAGAAAGAATCACATAAGAACAACAACAATAATAATAATAATATAAATAATAATAAATAATAATAATAATAATAATAATGAAATTGTCTTTATTAGTGACGAGGCCCAGGCCATGAGGCCTGCTCTTCCGCCTAAACACGTTAACCTTGTTTGTGTTATTTAATAAATATTTTTTCCACATAATTTCATCATTCTCAGGATGGTATAATATACCCTAATATACTTTACGAATACATTATATCCAATCCTTTTCCAATTACTTGCTTAATTTTTTGTACTCGAAATATATATAGACTGTTAAACAATAATACAAGCAAAGGAAAGCAGAATGGAGTTGAAACCTGCGAGAGAAACGGCACATACCCGGCAGATATTCCTCCGCCATTTCCGATTTCCTGCTCTGACGAGGGCACAATCGCGGCATTTTTCCACGGCTTACACTCGATGGGGCTGCACGCCAAGTCAAGTACGTTATTAACTTGACGTTCGATTTTTAATTCGCTGCCTGAATGGGAAATACTGCGCACACACAAACACAAATTGCGTCGCTTAAAAGAATTAATCTTTATTATATAATTTACCGAGCACAGAATGTCAGACGCTTATTCTTGAATATTCATATCATGGAAACGGACTCTTTGTTGTTAAAACATTCCTGAAAAAAAATCCGCGCGCACTAGCAGTGAGAAGGTGCTTCGGGCCAATTCAAATATCTCTCCCTCTTTCTGCGTGTATATATATGTACACAGGCACATAAAAAGGCGCTTTGGATCCAAGTTGGCATTCACATTAATGAATAAGCACAAGCTTTCGAGCCAATGGATTTACATGTAGTGTAATACGACCTTTATTGTATTCAATATAAAACGCGCCCTACCTTGCGCGGCCAGGCTCTCGCCGCTGCCCTGGTTCTTTTACGCGTCCCCGCCACTTCCTCGCTCCCGCTCCCTGCCCTGCCGCCTGCATCATGGAGCTCTCCTCTCTCTTCAGGCTGCCTTTTTAGTCGGGGGAGGGGGGGAGGGAAGGGTAGGCTTCCGTTTAATGCCCCACGAAGAGGCAGAGAGGTCATTTGCAGAGAGGAAAAAGAGCTTAAATCAGATTCTCGGGACGCGCGGCCGACAATAGGTGTGCCCGGGCAACCAGATTAGTACTCGATTCATTAGCATCCTCGCCCCAGCGCTATCTGGGCACGGAGAAGCATTAAAATGGGCCCCGCCCCCTTGCCGCGTCTCTCATTCCGCGTCCCCTCCCCCTCCCCCTGGGCGCAGCGCGCACCAGGTAACGCTGCCGGGTGATGACGTCAATAAAAGGTCCTCGCATGCAGTATAATTACCGCCATATTAGACTATTACAGTTGCATTATGCAGTCTGTGTGCTATTGGAGCGGGAGAATTCAGGCAGGAGCGTTTATCCATCATTAAGTACGAATTGCGTCCTGTCCAGCCCCACTCACGCGTCCTCCCTCTGTGTATGATTCAATGCGAATTGATCAAGCGATTGTTCGGCCAATGTATCATCTACTTGTACAATTTGTTGGATAACGCCTTTGTTTGGAATGCATTTCGCATTCAGAGCATGTTATTACTGTCCGCAGCGTGTGCGGACATGCGGGAGCGCGCGGTGGCGGTGGCCGGGGGCGGGGGCGGGGCCGACAGGGCGTGTGAGGACCCCCCTCCCTCCGCCCTTTTGCAATCGTCTCTCCCCCCCGCTCGACCCCCGCGTATTGGTCTGTGCGCGCATTTTCAAACTTGATTTGTGTGCTGATGACAGCTCCCTCTTGCGCGTAAACAGAGAACCGTCGGTGTTCTCTCAGTCTGGTTGCACTTTTTCCCCCCCAATCGCTGCTGCAGCGGCGGTGGGGGCGGTGGAGCCGGAGGAAGGCCACCCCATGCGGTTGCGGCCGCCCCCGAAATGCACTGCGTTTTACTCTCGACCGCCAGTACACCGCTGGTTTATGGAGTCGAGAATAAAAACACCGACCAGAACGCAATTAGATCGCTGCGCTGATAGTCTCAAGCTCATTACCTTTGTTACGGCATCACGATCTTTTATCTGGGTCTTCGCGGAAATTGAAATAGTAGTACCATTAGACCGAAGAAGAAAAAAATTGCCGGAAAAATTAACATTTGAAAATCAATTATCAGAGTCACGATATTCTGTTTGTGTGGTGACACCTGCGACTTCGCAATTGGTTTCCAAGGCTCGTGCTCAATAAGTTCTTATTGTCGATGTAAACTACTCAGCGGAGCCCTAAACCTTTTCAAACTCGGAATTGTGGAAGCATCCTTTGCAAATACAAGATTTATGGGCTTGTTATGCGGAGTAATCTGAAAATTCATTGGGTTTGAAGTAGTGCCGAGAAGTTTGCAGACATTGAGCGGACAACGTTGAAAGAATCTCGAAGAGAGAATGCAATATTCCTTAACGTTTGTTCTGGCGAACGAAAATTCTATTCTTGTGCGGGAATATTACGGTCTGAGAAAACACAACCAACACAGCAGAAGCGGTTAATGAGAAAGTCTGCGAGCTCTTAAAAGTTTTCGGTCCGAGAGGTTTCTTGTGTATGCGAATTCAGAGTCGAAGAGAAGCTCGAGTCGATTTTTTCATCAAACAAACAAGTTACGGAAGATTTTTGCTTGGTTTGTTTCAAATTCGGAATAACAAAGTAACTATGAAATTGGGAATAATTCCCAAGAGAACTTTGAACTGAAGAACTTTGATGGAAGAATCTTCTATTTAGTACGCTTGTTTATTGATGTTTGGGAGAAATATTTAAATAAATTCCGTTGATTTTCCAGTCCACTCAGTGCAAAGTTTCCTTGCTTGTTAAAAATCTCAAGCTTTATTTACAAATAGAGATTCTTCCAATTAAAAATACCCGATCTATATTTTTCATTTTATTTTATATGTAAAAAGGAATGAGGCGTACATTTTCAGGACGATTAAAAATTGCACTAAACCATGCATTAAAGATTTTTAGAGTTCTATCCGTAGTGCATATATTAAATAAATATTGCACAGACAATTATTTTTATCCGAGTTAAAAAAGAGTACATTAAACTACGCGTACATTTGGGAACTTTTTCTGTATACAAAATATGTCTACAAAAAAGTTCTGTCAAAATTAAGACAAATGGCGTTGATAGAACACTGCGTACGTTGTACGGAGGTTTGAATATTTTTTTAATGTAGAATGTAGTTATGTGCCAATACAGATTGTAAGGAAGTGAAACCCTACAAATGACTCCTAATGCAATATTTTGATTCCATGTATGGAGTATATTTTGCTTTCCTTTTCGCAAAATGTCGATTACTTCAACAAAGGTTTGACGGGTGGGCGTCATTACGCATCTGTCCTCATTTGTCTTGGCCAGATAGAGTCCTCATATCGAAGCGTCTTGTACGTAAAGCTGGATGTTCCCATGAGTTAAAGCAGTTATTTAGTCTTGGAGGACCTGCGCAAAGACGAAAAATTCATAAAATATATTTTTGTGAGGAAAAAAGTTAGCCGACTTAATTATTGTGAGTAGGAGTATGACAAACTGCAAACTCTTTCCTTTCAAGACATCTAAAAAAACTTTGTAGTCAAGGATAGAAAAACTTGTGTGACTGAAACAAAATGAAACTATAAATGGATTCTAAAAAAAAATTAAAAATATATTTATGAAAAGATATGTCCAATTACACAAGTAGCGCGTTTATATTATTTATATTTGCACAAAAGTAAGTGCGGTCCAAACACGAAGCTTTGAAGCTCCACAATTTTTAAAAACCGGCCCTGCGTGGTGGTTGCAGTGCCCATTATTTTCCACATCCTCCAACATGCAACCCATTCTCAAGGCTAGCCAAATCTTTCCATGCTCCCAGAAGGACATAGTATTAGTGTAGAAAATGGAAATGAGCATCAGTGAGACTCAATGAGTATTAATAACGCATCATAAATCCTGAGTGAGATGTTGATAAAGAGACGTTTAAAATTGTTCATTCTATTCGTTTAAACTCTAATTGCAATAAATAAGTATATATTTTGGGACAAAAATGTATGTGGGTTCCTAAGGGTATTTGTCCTTTCTTTTTTATATGAGCAAAAATATTCTTATCTTCCTCTAACAATTTCACAAAATTGTTATTACGTAATATTTTATTCTTCTCCCATCCAGTGCTAGAACTGAACCGGCATAAATCAGTAATACATACTTGAAATCAAAAAATATCCAGGAAACCATATCGACAATAAAATTACGAAGTATGCTGTCGATTGGATAATGCGACCACGCGCTCAATAATGCAAACCAATTATCAATCGCCACACTACTTCACCACTTTCATTGCTCTAATTCTCTCTTTCCATCTCTTCCTATTCTTCTTTTCCTCCACTCTTCCTCCATCTGTCTTCCAGGCATTTTATGTCTCATTTTCGTGAATATGGATTATACGCCTGGCGCAATCTCCACATTGTTCAGAAGTATCTCAAACTTATTTCTACATAAAAAAGGGTTATAAAAATTAGAATAGAGAGAGGATGGAGGAGGTAAAATGAAGGAGGGGGTGGAGGAGGGAGAACGGACCATGGAGGAGGAAGAGAATAATCTTAATAACATCTCTTATCGAGCACGTCCTGCCCCACTAACACAACCCGCTACACTCGACTGAGGAGGATGGCAGATCTTGCAAGAGTCAACGTCACATCTCACGCATATCGCGATATCTTGATTTTTAAGATACCCGAGCCCACGTGTTATGCGATACCTAGATATGGGTGAATGATTCTGATGTATACGTGATTACGATGATGTGATGATTGAGCGAAAGTGGAAAGAAAGAAGGGGAGAGACACGAGAACACCAAACCTCGGCCGCTGCCCGCTTCGTCCAGCGTAAACTGAATACGGATCGAACATGTCGGGGTTCGAACGCCGCTCCCCGCGGCGGAGGGCGAGAGAGACCTCGCAGGCCTCCCCGCGAAAGTGCCTTCGTACCGGGCAGCCAGCGCGTCGCTTGTCCTTCAGCCCGCGAGAGTGCTGGGAGTGCCTTCGTAGCGGGCAGCCAGCGCGTCGCTTGTCCTTCAGCCCAATCAATCGCCAGCGCTCGCGCCTCCAGCGAGGCGCGCTGCCGCGAACGCAGAGGGGCGCAAGCGGCCGCGTGCCGCCCGACGCGTGGCCCCGGCGAGGCGTGGGAGCGTGCACGTGCGTGGGGAGGCGACACGCGTGGCTTCGCCAGACCGCGCACGCGCGCGGGGCCGGCACGTTCGTGGGACGCGCGTGTTGCGTTGGGCCTTTGCTACTCTTTGCTACTCTTGGGAAGCCGCTATCTAAGCTTTAGGGACGTGTTTGGAAAGGTGCAAGGATTTGATGGAGGAATGATTATATGCTATGCTATGGATGATGGTGTAGAAATGGTAGAGAGTCACGCAGAAACCCAAAAACGTTTGATCACAAATTCAACTGACTTAGGTGGCTCAGGGAGTCAATGCAGTGCCTCTGGCCGGGAGGTCCTAAGGTTCGAACCCGTCGGTGGTGGCAGGATTTTTGATACAAAGCTAGGTCCAGTTCAGTCATTGGCTGGAGCAGAATTCTAACGGCCGACTGCTCTGATCGGTAGTTTTCGGTGGTGTTTCCGATCAACACCAGGCGAATGCCGGAGCAGTACCCTAACAAACGGGCCACGGACCGCTGCAATATTTCCTTCCCCTTGTCTTATCCTCACCCCTGGCTTACACACACACATACACACATTTACATGCACTTCACTAATCACATATGTCGGGGGGGGGGGGCAGTCAGGAGGTTACAGCCTGTCCCTGCTGCAGCGGTGCCTTGCTGAAGGAAGATATTTGGTTGGAGAATAACCTCGCAAACCGATGTGTAGGACGGCGGCAGATCAAGCCATCCAGCGGGGAAGTTTCCACCACCTTATAGATAAAAATTCACTACACTTACGGGACTAATGAGCAGCTGATGCTCCTGGAAACACTAATCAACCTATTATTCAAACAATCCGAAACAGTCGATGTGCTAACTTGCGAATGGGGGCACACACGCACAAGCGGCGCACCCTGTGGCTGTTGCGTAATTGTCGCCGCCGCGGCGCATTTTTCCGTTTTGCGAACAATGAGGCAGGTAGCAGCGGCGATCGGATTTACAACCGTCATGAGGCAGGCATGTCAAGCGATATCCTCCACAGCGCGATTGCCATTACTCTATCACCACCCAGACAGACTTTCAACAGCTTTCCTTTAGCCACAGAGGATGCGAATGTTTTGAGGAAGCTACAAATTGCTCATTCCGCAATCGCGGTCGAATTACGCCTGGAAAGGGATCATGCTGGCTAAAAGAACTACTTCGTGTACAATACACGCATTAGGGAGTACTTCATGAACAATATAGAAGAGTTCCGCATATTACAGTTCAGAACAGTATATGACAGACAATACATAACAGCAGAGTACATAAAATATACTCTTGTACATGGGATTCTCAAATCGATCATTGTTCCCGTCCAGTATTCCTTTTACTAAAATCGAATGTCGATTCGCCTACTGCTATAATCAATACATTTCTTTATTCTCCTCCAATCTACGATGCAGTGTGAATTACCTGTAGAATCAGCGTTTTTAACGTTCTAATAGTTTATACTGCACATAATTTAACAAATAAGAACTAAATATTTTGTGCACGAATGAACTTTTATTGAACACTTCAGTAACGTGATGTACGTGATCTCTCAAGAAATATTTTTGTTACCCACTGATACTTTCAGACTGATTCTTCTGAGAGCGTTGTGGAGGCGAATACACGGAAATTGCTGCTGAAATATTGAAATAAAAGTAAGAATTACTGTGCTGCCAAACCGAAGCTTTTCTCATAATAAACACTCGAAATAGTTCTTTTGGTTGATTCAGGAATCAAAATTTGTCTTCAGAAGAATTGAGCCGCCTCCTTTCACGTTTTTTTCTATTGATTTTACTATAGTGATTACTAGATTTTACTATTTAAAATATTAATTTTCTTTCAGTTATCGCTCACGCCTGACTGATCATTAAGATTGAAAACGATGTGGGTCTGGCAAATCACATAACGAAGAAACACATTCGGTTGTTGGCCTTCAGTGGTCGTTGCCACCACATTCGGAGAAAGCAGCGCCCATTGACCACACTCGATCACCGCCACCGCCTTTTTCACCCTGGCGTGACGTAGAGGCATTACACGCCTAATTTAAACACGACACACGATAAATGACACTGATTAATTGTCGGGAAACGGAGAACTTGTCGGTCTTTATTGCTTTTAATACACGGAAAAACACAGGGAACGTGGCAGGAGGTCGACCCCGCGATACAGTAGCAGCTGAGAATGTTCTCTGAGATTTACTTAGTTGTTTGTTTCTTACATCAGAGGTACCTCGGTTCTGTAAAGAGATTTAATAATTTATGAAGAAATTGAAGTTAGTGTAACTTAGGAGTGTTTATTTGAATATAAAATAACATCTCTAAAACAAAAACAAAATAATAAACAATTTTCATACAAGGAGGACGAATAAAAAAATTATATTCAAAGAACACCAATTGTAAATGTAGATCTTACAATTCGATGTTTTGGGAATTAATTATAACTCTAAATCTTTATTGTAGACTTTTTTTAAGTGAACATTGATGTGCAGCCACGTCTCTAGTTAGTTGTAAGAAAGATTGGATAAAACCAAAAACCTATCATTTAACTTGTAAATCTTGGGTTCATGAATTTGAAAATATAAAATCTGGTAGAGAGGTACTTTATTTTCAGAAGGAAAACAAATCCATTTTGAATTACATTTTGCCAGGTTGGTGCATTGACCATCTTAAATTAATGTAATGTATCTTCGGTATTGTCGTAGTCTTCATATTCAATGTTAGAGTTCCATGGAACTACAATATATGTTACGGATCAAGTCCAAATCTGGATAGTTCGGGGAAAAACAAACCTAGACTATTGGTAAATAAAGAATTGAATTTTGTTTTTAAATACTCATTTTCTAAGTATTTTTGTGCATGTCCGAGACGATTGGTTTGATCGATAGGGGATGAAAGAGCCGTGGAGTACATGGGAGAGAATACCCAGAAAACCTGCCACGATTCTCCTTTATCCACCGTATATTCCAAGTGGATCAACCTGGGTTTGAACCACGCCCTTCGATGCGGAAGGTTAGCCGTCTTATCAGTGCCCCAGGGGTCACCCCGGTAAATAACGAATTAACACAAGAGAACTCGCCAACCCAGGAGTGTCCTGCAGGGCAGGCACCTGCAGCAGCGACGCGAAGTCGGAGCCGACGTTGCCGCTGCGGAGACGCTTTCATAGCGGGAGCGCCGCGGCGGCGGCCGGGACTTCTAGACGCCGCTAACAAGCCGCCCCGTCGCGGCGCACCCCACAACCCCTCCCCCTCCCCCT
>BOPP01000110.1:280547-319380 GCA_017312745.1 Gryllus bimaculatus
TATATAAATATAATATTATATAATATATATATATATTAGAAATCATTATACCCGCGATTCACCATAATCGACTTTACTTTTATATTCTTGAGGTATTTTGAGTGGCCCAAAGACGCACATCTTGTGTTACGAAAACGAGTCTTGGAAGAAGCTCAGCCCGGCAAGGGTAGCTTGTCCGGCCGAGAGCAGCGAGCGAAGAAACCCTGTGGAAATTAAAATCAGAACCGCGACCGCCACGCGACTCGCGGGCCTCGCAGGCTCTTGCACGTAACAAGGGCCCATTATCCAATCCCTCCGCCCCCCTCCCGGGAGCGTCGCCGCCCTGACGCGATCTCTTCCCCAATTACGTCTCGCCGCCCCCGCCCCCGCTCTGCCTCGCCCCCTCCGCGTCAGCACCCGCGTCGCTGCCCGCTCCGCCCTCACCGCCCACCCGTCCTCCCCGACTCCTCCGCCCCTCTCGCCTGCTTCACCGCCAACCACCGTCACTCCGTCCCACCGCCCCCAAGGATGTCTCTCCAGCCTCCCCGCCATTTGCGTCGTCACCGCTCACTACGCCCTTCCACTCTTACCACCCCAACCGCCCTGTCCTTGCCTCTCCACCTTCTCTCTCTTACCACACCGCCTTCTACTGCACTCTCCGCCCCACCGCTCTCTCCGACCCACTCCGTCCTTCTCTTCGCTTTTCTATTCCTCTGCGCTTGTTCACTCTCAACCACCCCATGGCCTTCACCACCCTCTTAATCCGCACCTCTATATACTGCCCCGCCACCTCTTCCCGCTGTTCGCACCCCGTTTTCGCTTCACTCCTACCTTAACCGCCTCCCACCAGTTCTGGCGCATGTTGCAGCCCCCGCTCTCCCCAACCCCTCCAACCAGTCCCCACCGTCTCCCTTTTCCAGCAGCATGTCTACTCCCTCGCCGCAAACGCCCTCTGCCGCCTGCTGAGGGTCCGCCGCCCCCATACCGTCCCCACTACTTCTGCCCGACATCCTTGCTGGTTCCCTTCCAACCTCCTTCGTCTCCGACCCCCGGCCCCTGCCGGCCCCGCCGTCCTTGGCTAGCTCCTTCGCCTCGACGTTCGCCGCCGCCGCGCGCCGCTTGCTGCTGTTGCTTGCTCCCGCGCCAGGCCGAACTCCAGCTGCCCATTCACCGTGAATTTGCAAGGGACTGCGGCAGCGAATTATCAGGGCATTAGTGCAAATTTTAATCCTCTTGGGTGCGCCCCACGCGGCTGTGCATCCCACCCGCTACGGTCGCCGCCGCCGTCCTCCGCCTCGTCGAACGGGCGCCAAACGTCGAGCTGAGTTGGAAGTTCAGTCGTCCCCAACTTGAACTTGCCGGAATACAAAAACGAAGTGAAGAAAATAAACTGTTTAGAACTGTTTCCAATGTTTCACGTATATTTAAAATGGTTTGAAATATTTTTTGTGAATTTTTTTGTGTGAGTTTGACAGTTAAAAATTGAATTGATAAATTGCGAGAAGTTGATTGTTTAGTAATTGTAAAATAGGATTTATGAAAATATTGCTTTCCGGTAGCTTATGTTTAAATACTCATATTCGAAATCGGAATAGTGATCCTAAAGATAAATGAATTTTTTCGAAAAAGAAAAACACCCTTACATAACATATCTTCGGTGCGACTTGGCTTCAAAGTCGCTAGAACAATTTAAATATTGTTCTCTTTTGATAGGAATGATTTAGTAAATTAACGAATAATGAAGAATTTAAGTTTCACCCCAGCGCGAACAATTTTCAAAACTATTGAAAAGATAATGTCGTCTTTTGATAATTTCTAAGAATGTTGTAGGCAGATTACTTTGCAGTGATGGGTTCATGTTAACCGTCATCAGCAGAACATCGAATGAAAACTCTCTACTACGCGAGAAAGGTCCGAAAAATATTAAACTTCATATCAACAAGGATCTCAAACCGGTTTCGAATCTCACATCAACAGTATCAATGAAGTACATATATATAAAAAAGAAAATTAAAATAAACCACCATTGTGAGGTTCCAAACTTATGAGATAAATTATTCATCATGATTCTGTGGCCGCAGTCTAAAATTTCAACTCTGGTATGAAGAATTCAATATATTTCCCATTATGTTAGGGAAAAACGAATTGAAATGTCTACGCCAGATTTACGGGTGCATGCATTCTTTCATATGGGGTTACAAATCCTACCTCCCCGTGAGAAACTAGACTCCGAGATGCACCAGCACTTTTGATATTCCATATTTCCTTCAATGCATTTTTTAGGTCAAAAACTGCCAAAGAAAGTTTTGAAATATATTTTAAAGGACGGCATGGTTTGGAATAACGAACTCGTAGTCTTCCCAAATGCAAAAAGTTGGATTATGACATTTTTGGATACTAATTATTTCAGAGATTTCACAATGTCAACCAACCGTGTTCGGTTTCCACAGTCCATGTTGCCGTAGGTCAAATAAAAGAGTTTGTATATTTTATTTACACTGGTTTCATTTGCCCTCTATTGCAGCCAAATTAATATATGAATTATTCATGTAAATTGCGAATGGGCGGGGAGTGGGACCTACCCTAACGAGGATGCACCACCCTCCCCTCTACCATCTAGGTTAGATAAGAGTATTAAAATTATGGTACTTCCTTTTAAAATGTAAACTTTAACTTTCTCGCCAATTTTCTATGTATGTGTCGTGATTAGAAAATGCGAGGTGTAGGAACTATGGGCCAAATCCAAATACTCCTATATTTCCCAGACCCTTCCTATCTTAGGGAATTTATTTTACGATTTTCAACTGCTTTTTTTTGTTCGAAAAAACCGGTTGGATTTCCTTGTCGTCTCCCCAATCCGCCAACGGCACTGACAGGGCCCGTAGCCTGATATGTGCCCTAAATTAGAGCCTAAAGAGCTTGATAATTCTCCCCGCGTTTATATGACACACACTCCTCACAAATCCATAACAAAATATCATGGTTTTAAAAACGCTTTTCGTCTTCAGGCACCCACAAAACTATTTTATCGCCGAAATTCCTCGTTCTTATTTTGTACGGATTATTTTTTTTTCTTTTCTATATATTACCACGGTAACGAAAGAAACGCGAAAAATAATCGGTTGATTGCTCTGGGAGGCTCAAACGCGCCAACAGCGACTTTTCAAGTGCCCCCCGCGCTGCTCCCCTCTCGCCCGTTTGACTCTCCCTCGCTGCCAAGTGGAGCAGCCGCGGTCCGCGTGGCGGCCTGGTGGGAGGGTGCGGGGGCCGCCTGTTGCGGCCGCCGTGGATCAGGGGTGTGTACGGCAGCCATTGGACATCCGATTACCCCGCATTGTGCCGCGCCAACAATAGCCCCAATGTCCCCGAAACAAAGACACTAATGATCCTTTAGCCCGGGTTGGCGTGGCGTGGTGCAGCGGGCGCGGCGCGGCGCGCGCGGCCGCGCGGGCGGGAGCGGAGTGGAGGCGGGGACGAACGGAGCCGCCCCCGCACGCGTTCGCCAGAACAATTTTTCCATTTTGCGAATAATTAGCGAAATTGTTTCCAATTAAGAGCGATTCAGAGTGTTGTGTCGTGAGGAGCCGCGCCGTCTCCCGGGCGGCGGGGCGGGCGAGTGAGGGAGGAAACCGACCGCCCCCGAGCCGCCTCAAAAGATGTATATGAATAGGCTAATGATCCCCGCAAACGAGGGCTCGGCGGTGCCCGACTCGGAGCCGTCGCCGAGCCTTCAAATGCGCGGTCCGTTTTACCGTTTTCTCTGAGCTGCGCTGCGCCTGACTGGCCCGCTGCCGCGGCGCCGCGCCGCCCGCCGCGCCCGCCTGCTGGCTGACGCGACGCAGGAGATTGTGACCCCAAGGGCGAGGCGAGTGGTGCAACGCGGAATGAGAGGACAACCAAGGCACGGAAACTATTTGGAAAGAACTAATTTCATACAATTGAGATTGATTAACATTTGTAATAATAATTGCAAGCTTTCATTTCAGTTCAATTTCGAAATTCTTATAATTAATTTATGAGCAATATTCTATTACAACCTTAATATTAAAAAAAATTATTAAGTAAATAAAGAATATCAGAATGAATGTTCAAATGAAGAAATCAAGAAAATAGAACTATGTGTTAACGTCTGTTTTATTAAAACAAAGCAAAAGAAATTTAACCGTTTAATGTTTTAAGGAGAAAGATTTTAAATTGTAAATTAAAGCATTAAACACACTTTGATGTAATTTAATTATATTTTGTGATATACTTAATTGTCAGCAGTACTCTTATTTATTGCCACGAGGCAATGGACAGGATTTATTATTTCGACATGAGAGAATTATTTCTAGATAAACTATTTTTATCTGTGCTGTGGGAACTATATATTTCTATGCCATTTTTTTGTTTAGTTAAAATAAAAAGTAATACAATCTTATTTCGAGTTAAATTCTTCCATATACCGCCGCCCGCGTTGCGGTTCATAAAAATCAGATTTACAAAAACATTTTGTGGTTGAGCTTGATTTGAGAGATTTTTACTTATAGCGACTTATTTATTAATTAAAAAAAAAAAAAAAAACATTTAGGAAATTGTTATCTCCTTCTTTTTTTCCTGTGTGGTGGTGTGTGTATATATATATATATATATATATATATTAGTAAATCATTATACCGCGATCACCATAATCGACTTTACTTTTTAATATTCGTTGAGGGTATTTTTGAGTGCCCAAGACGCACATCTTGTGTTACGAAACGGAGTCTTGGAAGAAGCTCAGCCCGGCAAGGGTTAGCTTCCGGCCGAGAGGGAGGAGCGAAGAAACCTCGTGGAAATTAAATCAGAACCGCGACAGCCACGCGACTCGCGGGCTCGCAGGCTCTTGCACTTAACAAGGCCATTATCCAATCCCTCCGCCCCCTCCCGGGAGCGGTCGCCGCCCTGACGCGATCTCTCCCCAATTACGTCTCGCCCGCCCCCGCCCCCGCTCTGCTCGCCCCCTCCCGTTCAGCACCCGCGTCGCTGCCCGCTCGCCCTCACCGCCACCCGTCCTCCCCGACTCCTCCGCCCTCTCGCCTGCTTCACCGCCACACCACCGTCATCTCCGTCCCACCGCCCCCAAGGATGTCTCTCCACCTCCCCGCCTTTGCGTTCGTCACCGCTCACTACGCCCTTCCCATCTTACCACCCCACCGCCCTGTCCCTCCTCTCCACCTTCTCTCTCTTACCACACCGCCTTCTACTGCACTCTCCGCCCCACCGCTCTCTCCGGACCACTCCGTCCTTCTTCCGCTTTCTATTCCCTCTCCCCTTGTCACTCTTCCAACCACCCCATGCATTCACCACCCTCTAATCACGCCACCTCTATATTACTGCCCCGCCACCTCTTCCACGCTGTTAAGCACCCCGTTTTCGCTTCACTCCGTGACCTTACTCGCCCCACCAGTTCGGCGCATTTGCAGCCCCGCTCTCCCACCCTGCCAACCAGTCCCACCGTCTCCTTTTCCGGCAGCTGTCTACTCCCTCGCCGCAACGCCTCTTGCCACCTCTGAGTCCGCCGCCCCCTACCGTCCCCACTACTTCTGCCCGACATCCTTGCTGTCCCTTCCACCTCCTTCGTCTCCGACCCCCGGACCCCTGCCGCGCCTCCGCCGTCCCTGGCTGCTCCTTCGCCTCGACGTCGCCGCCGCCGCCGCTGCTGCTGTTGCTGCTCCCGCGCCAGGCCGAATCCAGCGCCGCATTCACCGTAATTTGCAAGGACTGCGGCAGCGAATTAGCAGGGCATTAGTGCAATTTTAATCCTCTTGGGTGCGCCCCACGCGGGCGTGCATCCTCCACCGCCGTCGCCGCCGCCGTCCTCGCGGCCTCGTCGAACGGGGCGCAAACATCGAGCTGAGTTGGAAGTTCAGTCGTCCCCAACTTGAGACTTGCCGGAATACAAAAATCGAGTGGAAGGAAAATAACTGTTTAGAACTGTCTCAATGTTTCACGTTATATTTAAAATTGTTTGAAATTTTTTTTGTAATTTTTGTAGTGAGTTTGACAGTTAAAAATTAATGATAAATTGGCGAGAAGTTGATTTTTAGTAATTGTAAAATAGGTTTATGAAAATATTGCTTTCCGGTAGCTTATGTTTAAATACTCATATTCGAATCGAATAGTGATACTAAAGTAAATGAATTTTTTTCGAAAAAGAAAACACCTTACATACATATCTTGGGTGCGACTTGTCTCAAAGTCGCTAGAACAATTTTAAATATTGTTCTCTTTTGGATAGAATGATTTATAAATTAACGAATAATGAAGTTAAGTTTCACCCCCAGAACAATTTTCAAACTATTGAAAAGTTGAATGTCGTCTTTTGATATTTCTTAAGAATGTGTAGCAGATTACTTTGCAGTGATGAGTTCAGTGTTAACCGTCATCAGCAGAACAATCGAATGAAACTCTCACTAGCGGAGTTAAGGTCCGAAAATATTTAATTCATATTCATACAAGGATCTCAAACCGGTCGAATCTCACATCAACAGTATCAATGAATATATATAAAAAAAGTAAAATAAAATAAACCACATTGTGAGGTTCCAAACTTATGAGATAATATCATTCAATATTATTCTGTCCCATGTCTAAATTTTCAACTCTGGTAAAAGAATTTCAATATTTCCATTTATGCTTAGGGGAAAAACGAATTTGAAATGTCTACGCCAGATACGGTTGCATGCATTCTTCATATGGGGTTACAAATCACTAGCCCCCTCCCCGTCTGACAAACTGACTCGAGATGCACAGCACTTTGAGTATTCCATATCCTCTAATGCATTTTTAGGTCAAAGAACTGCAATGGAAGTTTTGAAATATATTTAAAGGCGGCAATGTTTGGAATAACGAATCTCCTAGTCTTCCCAAATGCAAAATTTGGATATGACATTTTTGGTACTCATTATTTCAGAGATTTCACAAATGTCAACAACGTGGTTGGTTCCACAGTCCATGTTGCCGTAGGTCAAATAAAAGAGTTTGGTATATTTTATTTACACTGGTTCATTTGCCCTCTCATTGCAGCCAAATTAATTATATGAATATGTCATGTAAATGCGAATGGAGCGGGTGTAGTGGGACCTACCTAACGATGGATGACACCCTCCCCTCTACCATAGGTTAGATAAAGGAGTATTAAAATGTATGGTACTTTCCTTTTAAAATGTAACTTTAACTTTCTCGCCTATTGTCATATGTGTGTCGTGGATTAGAAAATGCGAGTGGTAGGGACCTATGGCAAATCCAAATACTCCTATTTTCCCAGACCTCCTATTTAGGGAAATTTTTACGATTTTACTGCTTTTTTTGTTCGAAACCGGTTGGATTTCCTTGTCGTCTGCCCCAATCGCAACGGCACTGACAGGCCGTAGCCTGATATGTGCCCTAAATTAGAGCCTAAAGGCTTGTAATCTCCTCGCGTTTATATGACACACACTCACACAAATCCATACAAATATCATGGTTAAAAACGCTTTTCGTCTCAGGCACCCACAAAACTTATTTTATCGCCGAAATCTCGTTCTTGACTTTTTGTACCGGATTATTTTTTTTTCTTTCTATAATATTACACGGTAACGAAAGAAACGCAAAAACATCGGTTCGATTGCTTCTGGGAGGGCTCAAACGCGCCAACAGCGACTTTTCAAGTGCCCCCGCGCTGCTCCCTCTCGCCGTTTGACTCTCCCTCGCTGCCAAGTTGGGAGCAGCGCGGTCCGCGTGGCCGGCTGGGGGAGGGGTGCGGGGGGCCGCCTGTTGCGGGCGCCGTGGATCAGGGGGTGTCGGCAGCCATTGGACATCCGATTACCCCGCATTGTGCAGCGCCAACAATAGCCCCAATTGCCCCGAACAAAACACTAAATGATCCTTTAGCCCGGGTTGGGGCGTGGCGTGGTGCAGCGGGGCGCGGCGCGGCGCGGCGGGGCGGGGAGCGGAGTGGAGGCGGGGACGAACGGAGCGCCCCCGCACGGTTTCGCAGAACAATTTTTCCATTTGTGCGGATTAATTAGCGAAATTGTTTCCAATTAAGAAGCGATTCAGAGTGTTGTTGCGTGGAGGAGCCGGCCGTCTCCGCGGGCGGCGGGGGCGGGGCGAGTGAGGGAGAAACCGCCGCCCCCGAGCCGCCTCAAAGAGTGGTAATGAATGGTAATGATCCCGGCAACGAGGGCTCGGCTGCGGCCGACTCCGGGCCGTCGCCGCGCCTCAATGCGGGTCGTTTACCGTTTTCTCTGGAGCTGCGCTGCGCTGCGCTGAGCTGCGCTGCCGCGGCGCCGCCTGCTGGCTGACGCGACGGCAGGAGGATGTGGACCCCAAGGGCGGAGGGCGAGGGTGGCAACGCGGAATGAGGAGGACAACCAAGGGCACGGAAACTATTTGGGAAAGAACTATTTCATACAATTGAATTGATTACATTTGTAATAATAATTGCAAGCTTTCATTCATTCATTTGAATTTCTATAATTAATTTATGAGCAATATTCTATTTACAACCTTAATATTTAAAAAAAATTATTAAGTAAATAAAGAAATCAGAATGAATGTTCAATAAGAAATCAAAGAAAATGAACTAGTGTGTAACGTCTGTTAGTTAAACAAAGCAAAATAAATTTAACCGTTTAATGTTTAAGGAGAAAGATTTTAAATTGTAACATTAAAGCATTAAACAGCACTTTGAATGTAATTTTAATTATATTTTTGATATACTTTAATTGTCAGCAGTACTCTTATTTATTGCACAAGGCAATGACAGTATTTATTATTTACGACAGAGAGGAATTATTTTTATTAGAAACTATTTTTATCGTCGTGTGGACTATATTTTATTCCATTTTTTTGTTTAAGTAAAATAAAAAGTAATACAATCTTATTTCGAGTTAAATTCTTCCATATACCGCCGCCCGGTGCGGTCATAAAATCAGATACAACATTTTGTTGTGACCTTTAGGAAATGTTTTAACATCCTGAACAAAATAAATAAAATAATTTCCCAAATGCACTCAATTTAAAGTGTATTTACTTTTTTTTAATTCTTCGTATTTTAAAACGCCCTCTTTCATGACATTCATCTTTGACCGGAGTCAAAGCAGGAAAAAGGCAATAGAAACAAAAAGCCTACGGCGTCAGTCTTATTTTTTATATGGTTGATTCAGCACATTGCACACCAGCAGGAGCAATCATTGAGTAATGACCAATGGTGATAACTATATTTTTAACGAAAGACCATAGAACAGATTGTAGGAATGTAGTACATTGCAATGTAGTACAAATGTTTTAGATGGATAACATTGTCAAGTCGTTTGAAATTTCATGTTTATGTCACAATTTCCAGTTCTCAAGTGATTGAAAATAATTTGAGTATTTGCTTCTTTTGTTTCACGAAAATTTAAATTTCGATAGATAGAGTGTTAAAAGGATAAGCAGAGCAAATAGAATTAACGGATAGATATGCTTGTTCCGGATATCTGGACCAAAGTAGAGCGGTTGAAGGCTGAAAACATTAAAGTAAGAAAACGAGAAAGCGAGTGAAATTTGCAACATAAAAACTCCTTTGTTAAAAAAATTCACGATATTGAAAATAGTTCAAATATTACTCTTGTATTTTGTTACTGCACGATTTTGACATATGTGACAAATATGGGTGGGGGGAAAAAGTCGAACGTTTGACCAAACTATGTTCGAACATACATGCCATTTGATAGCAAATTGAAGGCAACTATAACGAAATAACAACAATTTTAGAATAATTCCTATTGTGGAGAGAGAATATCGAATTTGCTTTTTACGGTAGTAACGCTACGCACCAAGACAGGAATCTGTTGTATCACACACTCTCTATTATATTCATATGGAAATCGACCATTCGTTAATTTTCAGACCTTTACTAATCGTCAAAGAAAATATTATTGATGAGGCACTTTTCACCACGCAGCAAAGGAATCTAATTACCACTCATTTACATAAAACGTATTCATACATTGGGCATTGTCCTTTTGAATACATGTAATACGAGAGGCAGCATTTACGTCATTTTCTACTTGCATCTCTCCGCTTCATTTGTTCCGGACCGCCTTGTACACAATACCCACAGACCCTGAGCGAAGCTCTGCCGTGGACGTCATATATATTAATTATAGTCCCTCGCAAATTGAAAAGTTGCCAATGCCGTTTCTTGCCACGCACAAACAGCCTTTAGTGTTGTACTCGTTTCGCAGTCCACGGGCTTACGTATCGCCTTCATTGTGCCCGAGGACAATGTCCGCTTCCGAGTTTTTCTTCTAATCAACGTCAACAAACACGCAAATTTGCGCTATCTCTACAAATTGTCCTCCAAGCGGCGCAAAAGACCCTCTCCCTTTTCTCTCCTCGCTTCATCTTTTCCTTTGCAGAAGTCGCAGCGCGCCACATTCTGACGTTAAAGAATAACAAGTGGGCGGGGCAGAAGAAAGGACGGTTTATTCGCGTCGGACGGACGGCGACTGTCCACACAATAGCTGGCGTCTCTCTCGCGACCTGTGACGTCTTTCTCCCAAAGAACAGAAATGCTTCTCGTCCCCTCCGGTCGTTGGAATTTGATAGTCGTTTCATTAGTTTAGAGACAATGCGGGGTGATTATAATATACTTTGCTGGGGGGCGCGGTGGCGACGGCGTTCCGAGTGGCTGGGGGAGGGGCGCGGGTGGGGGAGGGCGGGGAGGGGACAGCGCGTCGCTGCGGTGCGAGCGCCGAGAATCTTGCCGTGACAAGTGACGCGCTTGTGGGGCCGCGCTTCCCGCCCGGCGCCCCGTGCGGTCGGCTGCGCCAGGGCGAGGCACATTGTGCAACAATCGTCGCGGCACCGTCGTTAGCAGCGCCGGCATGGGGCACGGGGCGGGCTGGTGGGTGGACAGGGAGAAGCGATGGCGTGGAATGCGGCGGGCGGGCGGATGAGGAACGGAGCGGAGTGGGCGGGAAGGTCAGAGGGGGGAGTTTTATTTGATGATTGCGATAAATCTGTAAACGTAGTGAATAAGTCGTTAAGTTAAATTTGCCTAGTTTTCAGGGCGCGACTTTTAAAGTTTGTACAGTTGCTTCAAATTAGGGGTTTGTTATATTTCGACGAAATTTGGATATATGTTTGCCAATGTTAGTGATTTCTCACTATTACATAGCAGATTTGATTCCGACATCAGAAATGAGATGAATTAAGTCGTGCCATGGAATGTAAAGACATTTGACTAAAATCACTTATTCACCGCTCACAGAGATACCCGAGCAAAGCTGGTGATGGTAGTGTATTAATAAAAAAAAATTTAAGGAAAGCTGTTACGGGATTTAGTCGGAGTGAGTAGAAAACACCTCGTATACCATTGGTTTGCCAAAGTTTAGGAATTTTTGAATTCCATCCTCAAAGTTTATTAAAGAATTATGGAAATTAACAATCACTCAGCAACATTATGTCCAGATTCCAACCCAACTCCACATAGGGTTGCTGCAGCGCTAGAGTCCATCCCACACCACGTCCGACTCAGGCCAAGGCACTAAAGTAAAACCATTTCTATTCCCTCCGACGAAATCCCGTGAACTGTAATCCTAATTACATCATGGTCATGAATTCTACAGTGGTAAAAAATATAAATATATTTTTTATCAACCAACAATCTTTTCTACTCATTGAAGCTGTGAGCTGGAATATATTTTCAGCTCTACTGAGACTAAATCACGAGTACTAAATCACGAGTACTAATAAACATTTTTGGCGCGTTTTCGATAATACAGGCAAACAAACGTGAATCAGTGTTTCAAAGAAAACGTCTCCCCTGTTTCTGTTCCCGGAAAACTGTCTTGAGGATCATTAGTACCCTGTGACTCGCGCACCCTAAACAGATCCACTCATCCGAAGTTTTGGTGTCGATTGTACCGAAAGAGCGCGGTCTCTCGGCTGAGACGCCCGATTCGTTCTCGGAAGCGCGTGAATGCAGGTGCAGCGGGGGCTCGACTGCAGCACAGGCGCCGGCGGGCGCAGTGGGCGAATAATGGACTTACGCTAATAGAGGTTAGCGGGCTCAGTTAGTGGGCCGCGCGCGCCGAGGCCAGGGGCGGTGGAAGGGCGAGGGGGGGGAGAGAGCGGCGCCAGCTCAACCCTGCCATTGACCAGCAGGGCCTCGTCTGTAAGCCGCTTTAGGCCACTCTCCACGAGCCGACCGGACCTGCATTCCCGCCCCCGCGCCCGCCTCAGGTAGACAGTGCTATCTCGCGCACACTGGACTTGGCAAGAATGACGACAACAATGTTCTACTACGTTTGTCTTTAACTTGTTTCCACGTTTTAAAACAGAGCGTTATGTTGGTTGAAGAGATTTCAAGAATGGGCGGATATCTGGAAATTGTTTCGCCTTCGTTTTCCTTATCCAAATTTGCCAGTTATTATTAGATGAAGAATTACAGAGATCCGACCTAATAGAGATCTAAAAGATTTAAGAACCTTTCAGGATTTTTGTTTTGATTTGAGAAATTGTAGGTTAGCCCCACATTTATGCTGTTTGTATTTAGACACCTTGATGACTGCTCTCTTACACGAAGAACTGAAGAGTAATTTTAGGGACCAATAACATCAGCATTAAGCATCCAAAAACTATGCCAGATGTATCTTTCACACTTATTTAAAACCTAGTAGGTCAAATTTGTAGCTTTCTTATCGCGGTTTGCCGTAGGATACTGTGTAAAGAGCGCGATAACAATGAAGAGCGATTGTTGTTTTTGGGAAAGCTCAAACAAACTTCATTATTTCATTTCATTCTTTATAAGTGATCTAGCAATCACTTCACTGAAAACAATAACAAAATTGATGTCACAATTACGTTGCCTTCATATTACTACGTATAAATGAAATACTAAATTCGAGAGTAATGAAATAAAGAATGGTCAAAATTATTAGCAGTCTATATTTTTGAACGTTTTAAGTAGCATAAACCAGCTTTGCACAATTTTTAACTCATCGATAATAACTTTAGAATAATAGTCAATATCTTTCTGTTTATACACGCACACGTTGTGTCTGAAGATGGACATAACCGAGCAAGCGCACCTTAGAATCATGTCTCGCATTAGCTGCAAATCTTTCGCCTCCGCTCTCTGCTTCCTTATTGCCACAGTGGAGCTCGAACCGATGGCATCATATAAACAACCGGCGCGGTGAGAGCCGGGTCGAATATGTATGGCTTCTCTTTAACAGCTCCTCAAGCACCGCTCTCGAGCCTGTTGTGAGCTTGCAGCCGCTGAATTGTTTCCAGAACATGGGCCTTTACGGTAGTAATAGCTGCAGCAGATTTCCTATCTGTGAAGTCAGGTTTGCAAGCTCTGCTTGCTCATGTATGCCTTAGAATGTAGCATTAGTTATTAACGGCGTTATGCCGATAAAGAGAAAATTACTGACCGAGTCGCTTATTTGTGATATCGGTCGTATGTCCTTCAAAAAGTTTTGTAAATAGAAAAAACAAATTAACAAGAAATACCATTTGTTAGGATGAGTGTACTCATATGCCATCTTCGGCTACAACTCATATGTTTTGATTGTCAGTAACTGGCTGCGGACTGTTAACTCCTTAACCGTCAATAGCGACAATGCGTTCCTCTGGCAACGTTAAGTCAATATAACGGAACGGTATTACGGGCCTGCTTCGCCTCCGCGCTTGCGACAGCCCCTGAGAGCCCGCTGCGCGCTGTGTTGCAGGTGTGGTTCCAGAACCGTCGGGCCAAGTGGCGCAAGCGGGAGAAAGCCATGGGCCGGGAGACGGCCGCCTTCATGCACGCCGACGCCGGAGGTGAGTACCCTACCACTTCAGGGCCATTCCAATCCTAACTACAGAGAGTGTTCCGGTAACGAACAAATACTTTCATGTCTCGAGCTTTCATGACGCGAATATGAGTGACGAAAAAATACATTAACGAAAGATGATGCTGCCCCGAAAAGACCCTGCTGCTGCTTGATTGGGAATTATCCCGACGAGACGGATCAAAACGTTTTAAGACGTAAAATGATGTATTTTGTTGATTATGCTGCAAAGAAGTTGGCAAGCTTAAAACAACAGACGCTATTATCTTAAAAGTATAAACTTGAAAACGATGTGTCCTAGGCGTTTATAACTCTGTTTGACCCAAGGTACTTCCTAAGAATTATAAAAAGAGTCAGCTTTGGAACTTGATAACATTATTGGAACTTTTCTTCTTCTTGTGATCCCAGACAGTACGAAACAACCATTACTGCTTACACACTACATGGTTGATCTAAAATGCATGAACAAATTAATTGCGCTCACTTAACTATTCGTTGCATGATCACTCCAACAACATTTAATACCATATTAGAGTCGGGAAAAGGTTGGAAGCAACGCACAGCATTTCAATATCTTCAATTTTTCCAGTGATAATTTCACAACATCAAATATTGTACTTTCCCGCTGCTTTTATTAATCTATTCCACGCTTTAGGATGTCATGTAAGTGCGGGAAGACGATGCAAATTGCTGCTGAATCTTCACAGGGCTTCCAACAAATGTTCTGTACACAAAATGACCAATCAATAAATATAGTTTAATTGCTAATCGATTACCATTAACATTGTACTAGAACTCAGAATAAATTCTTAACGTTTCTATCATGATTCTTTTTCTACTCCCCAACATTTATTATACCCATCGATTCTTCCTGTATAACTGTCCAAATCGTATACAAGAAACCGTTCATTAATGATTGTAAATTTGTAAAACTGTATTTTTCTAAGTTATGTACCTTTTTTGTGTCTGCTCGTTACATAAAAGTTATGATTTTCCGTTATTGTTAGAAACAATAGAATTGTCCACAAAAGTGTTTGTACCCAATTTGTTTCCAGACGAACCTGTACGTTAACCGACCCCCCCATTCTCTAACACCTGTTTGTGTTAGTGGAAGTAAAGCTAGGCACATTTTTATACCAATAAAGTTTTGAGAACACAACTATTTGCGCGATCTTTCTGGTGCCAACAAATGAATTGATACTTGACTGACATTTCCCATATTTTTTGTACATTTCAGTCCCTCTGACCGGGAGGTCCTAGGTTCGAGTCCCGATGGTGGTAGGGTTTTCGTCACAAGCTTGTCAGCTAGATCGAATTCAGTCGCTGTCTGGAGGGGAATTATAGCGTCCGGCTGCTTTGATAAGTAGTTTTACGTGGTTTCTCCGATCAACACCAGGCGAATGCGGGTGTAGTACCCTAACACACTGGCCACGTACCGCGCTCGAACTTTCCTACTTCTTCCTTGTCCTATCCTCACCCCTTACACACACTTACACTAGCGTGCACTACCCTACCACACATGTCAGGAGACCGGCTGGGAGCACAGAGCGTGTCCCGGTTGAGGCGATGCCCCGCTGGTGGGAGATACGTGGTTGAGGAACCCCCGCTAGCCGACGGTAGGTCGGCCGCCGGATTTCGCCATACAGTGGGAGAAGACCACCGTTACCTCCCGAGCAAAAACAGGCACTACACATACGGGACTATTGACCTGACCTGACATACACAACACCTTTGGGAACAATGGAATTCTAAAGGGGGTTAATATTTACCAAGGGGTCGATTTTTAAAATTGCCTAATTTCACGCAAAATTACGCAAACATTTCTCATATTTTTGAAACATCGTACTTCATTCCTTGAGTCATGAAACATATTCCTTTAAGAAACAAATTGTAATTTAGGAAGACATAAACAAAATTGATCTTTTGCAATATTACAAAATTAAGAGTTTCATAAAAATGTGACCTGCGTAAGAAAAAACATTCAAGATATTGTTGAGAAAATTGTGAAAATGTCGTAGAATGTTCATGTGAAGTACTCCAGAAAATCAAAATGTCTGTTTAAATTTCGGATGACCTCGCGTTTGACCAGAGCAGTTATGAATATTGAAATTTCAAGAACATCGTCTGAATTTGCCAAAATCTGTCGAGGCACTGGTGTCGGCCTCAGATGAACGGACAGACAGAAAAGCAGACAGACGTTTTGTTGCAAACCAATTTTTCGGTATCAAGGGCTAATAAAGTATGGATTCTGACTACACATGCATTAGAGGAAGTAATTTACTACGCTGAAAAAGGGGAATTATCCCATTTTTTTTATTGCAGGGATCCACAAAATGAGTTTCTCTCTCGAAAATTTGCATTTTTGCTGCAGCATTACAATACTTTCTTTATATAGTAGTAAACGAGAAAGTTCAAAGTAAAGAGAAGAAGATATCTTCTTTTATCAATTCTGAGAATTCATAACTGTCGTTGTAGCTTCTCCTGTTTACAAAACAAGCTTTATTTTTTACCGGATCACTTCTCTCCGAAAATGCGATGAAATGGGAGAAGTTTCTCCGTGGGCAGAATATCCACACACGATGAAAGCCACTTTCGCATCTACCTATATGCGACTCCCGTCCTCCGACTTTCGCGTCAATCTCGACCGCCCCGCAGGAGTCTGGACGGATTTGCAAGCAATCATTTTCGCCTTTAATTCCCAAAATTCACATCCTCCGCCCACACACATCTGTGTGACCCGGCGCTCTTTGAATGCCCCTCCGCGCTCGCCTCTTTGGCGAGTTGCTTTCCGAAGCCGACTTTAAGTACCTTGCGCCGAGGCATTCATACCTGGGGCGAGCGCTCAAAGACGCGACGACGTCCTGGGGAGGATCGCGAAGAGCTGTCGCCGGATAATTTCACGGCGTCCAATCTAACCGGCATCAGCGAGATGAGAGGGGAGATTCGGGGGTTGGCGATAAAATAAAAGGCACGGTAGCTGGGACGTTGAGGGTGGAGTGGGATGTGGAGGAGTTGGGGAGAAGAAGGCTGGAATTGGAGGACGCTCACACGCAGAGGGGCGGTGAAGGGCGGCAAGAGGTAGTGGCGAGTAACAGGAATGATGAAGTGTGCTAAAAGTTGGTGGGGTAAAATGTAGTGAAAGAGGGTGAAGTGTAACTGGAAGTGAAGAGCGGTAAGGGCTATGTGGGGTAGCGAATAAGTAATGTCTGGTGAGGGGTGGAGAATGGAAGAGAGGGATGGTGAAAGGTAGAGAAAAGTGCAGAAGGGTAGTGGGTCTGTGGTGAGAGGATGGCCAGGGCATGGCGACAAAATAGAATGGTTTGTGGTGAGGAGAGATAGGGATAGGGATTAGGGATAAAGAAGATAATGATGGCTACTGGTGGTGAGAATGACTTGTGATGATAAGGAAGAATAGTGGATGGGGATAAAGAATAATGGTAGAGAGGATGCATAGAGGAGACGAGGATGTAGAGTGGTGGTGAGAATGACTGGAAGTGGTGAGTAGGAATAGGGTTGCAAGGATGGATAGGGGTACTGAGGATAGATGGAGGTGGTGAGGATAGCGTTGCGGGAGGGGCGGGGGGCAGGGGACCCGGGAGTCGCGTCGTCAGCAGCACCGAGTGCCACCAGCGCGGGCCGCACCCGCCCGCAGTTAGCCACCCGCTCCTTACGTGGAACCTCGCCGTTGCCAGTCTGAGCTGAGTCCCGCATATTAAATTCCAGATCCGCTCTCTATATACGTGCTTCATCCCTTTACCAAACACCGCGTAAGTTGCTTGTCCGCACATGCGGCCCTCGCCTCGCTCCGCTCCCTCCTCCCTCCCCCTGAGCCGCGGAAGGGGGAGGCAGGCGGAGACTAGGGAAGGAAGGAGAGGTAGAGAGGCAAAAAGAGGAGGACGGGAAAGAATCGGCGGGCGAGCGGAGCGAGGATCTCGCGAAGCGCGTTCGAAATAAGATATAGAACCGCCGACGTCGTAAGCTGCTCCATTACCGAGGGGAAGCTCCTTTTTGAAACGTTGGTATTACTGACCCGCGGCCATTCATCGGGGATTCCCCCAGGTGACGATATTAAAACATCGGCGCTGCCGTTGGTTGCGACCGCCGCCGCCGCCGCCAGCGCCGACGCCGGCGAAGCAGGCCGCTCCGCCCCCATCCCACCCCTCGCCCCCGCGCCCGCTCGCTCGTTCTCTGCCAGCGGTGGAATTAAGAAGTTAATTACAGATGAGGGCGGAGCCGGGGACGGCTTGCGGAAAGGGGAGGGCAATTAGCGGATGAATGCTGAAACACGTGAAGAGCGAGCCGCGTAATTGCTGAGATCCGCCATCCCGCGGTTCTGGCGGCGGCGGCCTTCTCGTGCCCCGGCTTTTGGCGGACCGCTGGCTCCCGCGACGTTTCTTTGAAGTCGTTTTTGAAATGAAATATACATTACTTTTCTAATTAAATAGCATCAAATCGCCCGGACCGCCGCCATTCACGTGCTGGGCTGCGGCGGGCAAAGTTTCGGCCGCGGGCGGGCGAGAGCGCGGCTCTTTTCAGCGCGAGGAGAGGGCGACCGCGTCCGCGTCCGCGCGTAATCCCCCGACTGACTTACGGCCGGCCGCGCGTCGCCGCCGCCGCCGCGGCAGGTTGCCCGCCGCGCGTTGCCGTGGAAACGAAGCGAGCGCGAGCCAACGCCACGGCGCATCACCGCGGTCGCTGACAGAGAGAGAGAGAAAAGGGTTCGGGGGATTACGAGCCCGGGCAAAAACTTTCAAATTGAGTTACGGCCGTCGTATTATGAGCATCTGCGTCGATCACTTGCGGGGGTAGTGCGCGGAGCTTGTTCGTGGTGCTACTGAAGCTCGCGAAGTCGTTCCTTACCGTCCGTTGAGTCCTCGGTCTTCCCAATATCTTCTTAGTCTCATGCCGCCCGTTTCCGTCAACTCTGGACGTCTCTCGCCGTCCCACGCCATCTCCCGGTGTTCCTTTCGCCATGATGAAAAGACATGGGTAAGCTATTGCGCAGTTTGTGTCAGCCAATGTCCTTTATTTGCTTCAATGATAGCAGCAATGTTAGTGGGAATTTTAAATGCAGCCAGATACCAAAATTATCACCTTGTCAATAACATAAACAAATATATAAAGTACTTTTTAAAATACTGAGTCTTCAATTACACCTTCATCGTGTTATTTTTGGTTGATTACCGTTGAAAATTGATACTTTACTTTGCGCGTCACGGATTCAGTTGGAATCCACGTCTGTAAACACGTGGCAAATATTATATATAATTTTTTTAAATAAAAAAATTGTATGCGAGATCTATTTACGGTATTATTTTATATTTATTTTTAAAACTATCCTTAGTATTACCTTGATATTTTTATTGTTTGGCGCTAATTAAATCAGTAACAAAGCTGAAATTTATAAAAAGGCAAGCTAAGAAACCAGTTACCAAGGAATTAGCACGGAAATTGTCTATCACACGTCTTCGACAAGACACCAGAATTTCAATTACGAAATACTTGGTAAAGAAGAGAAGGAAACAACAAACGAGGAAGGAAACCATCAACAAAAAATTACTGCTCTATTTGTCCCAAGAAACTGAAGACGAAAACAATTATTTGTTGCTCTTGCAAACACGCTTTGTGTGGACAATGTTCGTGAACAATATGTGCCAATCGTAAAAGAAATAAAACATGAAAATAATTTAATAAAATATTGTTAAATGTATTCGTGCCGTGAAATATAATTATGTAAAATTTAACTAACAGGCGACAAAGTCATTCTAAGAAACGTTCTGTGTGTTATTTCATTATCTTGAATGACATCATTCTTTTAATTCTCACATATAATTTACCAACTCCATCCTTCATTTCTCAATATTCCTGTTGTAGATTTATGACAAAGTTGAGATGTTATATTAAGTTTATCTGGTACCTCATAGTACTACCCGATCCTTATTCACAATTTTAATCCCATTTCTATAACGTAAAGTACTTCAGCGTTAAAATTTACTGACGTGGTGCACGCATAACGTTCAGATAATGTACTAAAATTAAATTATCGGCATTGATTATATGCTTCAATTAATAGCAATAAATAGCAATCAAAACGAATAATTTAAATATATATCAATAAAAGTCCAGGAATAACCACGTGAATATTCATTTTAATCAGAAAATAACGATGCAATAAATGTGATTCGTAATGAGAGAAAAATCGTACACGATTATTTCACTTATATTTTAATGCCGTTTATTTTAATGCCAATTGTAATTAAATTCCTCAGACTATATAGCATCTCAAAGATAAAATGGATTTTAAAAGATTTTCGTCAATCGTTATTTAAAGGATGTACAAGTTTTGAACTCATAAAGTAGCGCACGTTCAAATTCACTAACATTCAACTAACTCATTGTTTCAGAAGAATATTATCAGAAGAAGAAATAGATATTGATATCTAGTAATTAGAAATAAAAACAAAAGAATTTTGTATTTTATAACTTACAAAAATGTAGATGATCCAGTACGTGGTTATCGAAATTCTTCTTCTGAAAAGTATTAATCAGATAAAAACGGAAGATACTTATCAATAATTAAACCAATTTGAAAATATTTTTTTATGAGAAATTAACATTTTTTGTACTCAGACGTGAAATGGAAAAGCAATGAATTATATTGCAGCAAAGATAAATGTTTCAATTCAACCCCGAATAAACGAAATGAGCGAAACCTGATACTTTTGTATCGCGAGATTTTTTACCTGTGTGACAGGAAGGTCGCACATCTCCTCCATTATTGAGCTCACAGGAAGCTTTTAAGCTCCATTGTAACTATTAGCATCGTCTACGGGCGGCCCATTCATGCAACAACTATTGAACATTTCCCGCGATCAGATCACGACGGGGCGCACCTCACACGTGATCCGAAGTCAACTTTTTGCGTGGGGCGCTCACACAAAGGGCATCCCACGCACGTGCGTGCCATTAAAATGAAGCGAATCGAACGCACGTGACTCGGGCCGGCCCAAAAGCACGTTATTTTCCCTGTATCTCCGCGAAACTCCCAGCCCGTCGCCGTTAAAGTCTCATAATACACTCGCGCATGCATTACATTAAACTGATGTCTCTTTCATGACCGAGTCACAATAGGAAAACGAGCGTTACAAACAGTCGAAGATCACTCGGGGGCGCGGCGCGGCGGCAAAATGCGTTGTTTACGAATGACACGAAATGGCGGGCGGCCGGCTCCGCTGGAGGCGCGCTCTTTTGTTACGCGCCGCGCCGCGATCAGCCGACACAAAGGGCCCGCGCAACAATGGGTGGCAGCGGCGGCGGTTGCAGCGAGGAGGCGAAACCGATGGCAGATACGCATCTAGGAGGCCCTGAGAGTTGTGACCGCTCGCTCTGCCACGCCCACTTCCGTAGGACCGGGCGAGGCTCAAGCGCGCCCTTTGAGGGTGCGGGAGGGGGGTTGATAAGCACGTAAATAAAACTCCACCTCGGCACTGTCACTCAAATGCTGTAGAGCGAGAACCGCTCATTGGATCATAATAGAAAACTGAGTGTGATTGTTGAAGGATCCAGTTGCCTAGTATTTCTTATGGCTACCGTGGTGTGCCGAACGAAGCATTGCGAAAAGACGGATATTCAAAACGTAAAGGACACAATGTATTTATGAGATAGCTCAATGAAAATTGACATCAAATGTACCTACATCTAATCTCTAGAAAAATATAATTTATGTAGTATATGATTTTCGAAAAGTGTAATTTGTGGTACATAATTTGTGTAACGTAAATTATTGAAAGTCTCATCGACAAAAAGACCCAAACTTGTTTTACAATAACCAGGAAAGTGTTCCACAAGAACATTCCATTAAAACTTTATAGTTCGCAAAATTACGAAAATAGCGTCATAACTCCGAAAATCAATATCATGTTTTGGTAAAGTTCTTTCGTATGTTACATTCTGTGTGATTCATATGATACTTTCGATATGATTTTAGCAAATTTGTTATGTACTAAAGTGCGTTATTCAAAACTGGTAATTTACGGAAATAAAATGTAGTGTAAAAACAAATACAATTGCCGTCACCAAATGGTATTCTTGCTCCTAAATTGTTCACAATGTCTTCAAGATTACAGAGCTTATGCATTTCAATGAAGCTGGTCGTAGAAATGTGATACCATTCTCTAAAGCTAAAAATATTTATAGTCTGCTATTACCTTAACCGAGAGCAAATTTCATGCAGATTTTTTCCATTTTAGGCTTCACAAAATCAATTTACAAATTCTTTTGTGCGTCAGACATACAGCAATCCATCAAATTCGTAATTACAGAATTCACTCAGATGTGGGAGTTAGCTAAACGTGATTTTTCAGCACTTTTTGAAAATAAAACATTACTGAGAGAAATTACGAACTCGTTTATGTTTGTCAATAAACATAAATGACGGTTATTACAGTAACGCAGTAGGCGAGTCTCATTTTTCCATCAGAGCGTTCTGTTTATGGAAATGTATTTTCAAGAAAAACGTGTCAGAAAGTTCATTAATTTCCTGATGAATTCTCTCCGGTAGAAAATATCCTGTTCCGTAGCAAATAACTAACAATCGATAAAATAAAATATTACGTCGTCCAAAAATGCACATTTTCTTGCAATGTAAACATGTGTACCTGTTTATTTACTTAATATGTCATCCTCGGAATGCTTTCTAATTGCGGGGAGACTTAGGCAATCTGATGTTGCCAGACCGCTATACAAATATATACCAAATACCAATATGACGTAACAGTATAAAAATATACCAAATAAGGAAGTTCGTTCTATAATGTAGTGATCATTAATAGAGTGATTGTGTCAATGGCAGTATCAAAAGAAAAAGAGAGAAAATCTTGGAGAGCGCGAAAAACTTGTGAAACACATGAAACCATCGATTACATCATTTTAACCAAAACAAAATTCTTACTTCATGAACATAAACCAGAGAAGAGAAACAAATATAACCATCATGGCGATTATAATATTTCTGAAATCCGTGTCTCATGGGCTTATACTTTGGTGTTAGGTAATCAAGAGCATTTATTTCACGTACATATTTTTAGCTGTCTCTTCTTTTACTAAAGTACTTAAATCCAGAACGAAAGATAGCATCAACCGTTGTTGACAACATTTGGTAACAAGAAATGTTCACCCTGTGTAATCTATATTACCAATTTCCAATGCGCGCAAAAATTGAAAGAAAACAATGCAGCTTCTGACTCTCTTAAAAGAGTATATGGTTTCGTTAGATGCCCAACAACTCGAAAAAAAATATTCAAAAACAGTGAAACGTTTGGATTTTGACTGAAAAATATAAATATTAAATTGTGTTGTTTTACCAATTCTGTGACACTGCTTACGACACTGCTGACCTAATACGACAGAAGGGCTCCAAGGAAGTTTGTACTGTTTATCCGTATACTTATACTTAACTATGTTATTATAGTACTATTCGTGAACTTTATTTGTCAAAATATGTTGTTTATTGTGGGGTTCTACAAGAGTATTTTGTACATTGTTCTTGATCAGTGGGCGTGCTTCTTTTTGAAAAAAAAAGAAGAAAAACACTTTGAGTGGTTTCATTCAGGTGCACATTTTCTGCTGCTTCAGACCACTGGTCTATTTTACTTATGTCCAAAGTGTGCTGAAATTGAAAAGATACAAGCAGCCCCCTGAGACGTGAGAAGTATCAATGATTTCGTTAGATATCTCAGGAAAAATGAAAAAAAAGTTGATTTTGAGTGAAAAAAATCAAATATTTGATTGTATTATTCCGCTTATTCCGGTACTGCGTGTATTGACTGCATTGTTAGTCAGTACGACCCTGCTGGTGCATACTGTAGCAAGGATCCGGGAAACGATCGCGCACTATTAAGTGTTTTGTTTTCAAAACGTTTTTTTATATTGTTTGTATCTCAAGAACTGCTATACTGAATTCTGTACTTTATTATTGCAGTATTCATGAAAATTGTTGTTAAAACATTTCATTTATTGTAATGTTACCCCAAAGTATAATTTACGTATTTGTTTTTCTTGAGCTGTGTGTGTGTTACGTTCTGGACAACATATTGTGTGGTTTTGTTCAGCGGCAATTTTGCAGTTGCAGGCCACTATTAGCTAATATCCACATCGAAAAATAAGCTAAAGATTTGATTTGGATACTACCACGAAATAAGCAAACATCTGATTCATTCGCGTAGAGTGAAAAGAGATCGCAAGAAAAGTTGCGTAGATCAAAACAATATCACAATTTTAATAGTTAGTCTAATGTCCCTCTATACAACTGACATTCAACTCGTATAGCAAATTATACAAATAAACTTATGTACACACATTTTTCTAGAAAGCGGGACTTAGATTCACTTTTCACCCTCCCCCGCAATAAAACTGACACGAACATTAAAAAATAATTTATTGAAAACAATATTGTAATTCACATACCGCTATTTTCTAGCAATTTAAGTATTCCTTTGATTCTAAAAAAATAAATTAAAAAAAAACAGCCAATGCGCACACCTGTTATCGTAGATCTGTGAAATAAATGAATTCTCCATTACTCCTACTAGTCTTTCATTTTTCTACTACGATCACAGTTCCATTATGACCTCATCGTCGCTCTTTGTACAGAAGCGAATCCGCATTCACGGCAATGCTGAAACCATTATACCGAGCGCCGCGTGGGCACCGGCGGCGCTGCTCCTCTGTTTTCTCTGGGCGTTATCGTGACTCCAGGAGGCCGAGCCTTCCGTGCGACTGCTGGATCGACTGCTGGACGCAAGGGTGTGTTTACAAACCAGACCTGGTTACCGTTCGGTTACGGACTTCTCCGACGCGAGGGGGTTTTCGAGGGGGGTGACTGGTTATCGAGCTACCCCCGCCCCCGCCGCTGCCGCTGCCGGCGTCGCGCTATCGCCTCATCTGCTAATGAAAGGGAATTAGAACTATTAAAAGCGAGCGTGACTCGCGCTATCTTATCGCATGATGGTTAATTCGTCGCTGACGGAGTGCGCGATCGCCGTCAGCCGCCGCCGTCTGCGCGCGACCTACAAGCGCGCCGCCCGGCTCGGCGAGATTTGCTGCGAATTCGGGATTTACATGTCGGAACCTGATACCTTTATTTTATATTTGTTAGTTCTACATTGACCTTCCATACGCGTATTCATACGTTATCTGCATTGTATAATTGCACCGCGCAAGCCTTCACAGTTCTCCATCTCCCCTGATTGAACAACGCTGATTTCTTTCTCACTCCACAAGATAAAGAAGAACATAATTGATAATATCAATAATAATAATAATAATAATAATAATATAACTGCTACTTTATTAACATAAATAATAGTTATTTGAACAATAATGGCAATAAAAATAATATTCAGCGGCGTGATACATACACTACTACGAAATTACTTTATATTTAAATTTTCTATAGCTTCGCGGAAAAGTTCCAAATACTATAGCACAGAAAGTGTTCCTGTTCCAAATAGTTCGGTTCTCCAATGAGTTTTCTAACCTCCGTTTACATTAACGTTGTCTAGATCTGGTGCCGTAGTACTTGTAAGTAGAATTTGCAAATCTTCAATGCGTTTCTTTCTAGGCTGGATAGTGCACATTTTACACATGTCATAGAACAGCGAATTTATCTGCCTTTTGACCGATTGTGAACCCCAAGGTCAACGGGTCATAGAGTCAGACAGCTGATCTCCTGAAGACAGGATATCTTCTGAAGACAGCTCAGAACAAAAAAAAAGGGGGGGACTCATTTCTGGGCCCCCTTTTCCTTCGAACTAGTTTCACTTACATGACACATTTTACTAATGAATAAAACTTTAGTGATACAATTAATAAATACAATTCACATTATGCTGAGCCGCTTTGAGGGTTGGTACATTTTCCTAGTCATCGTTTAACAATTTAACAAATTGTCAGGTTAAAAAGAGAAAATTAGGAAGTGAATATATTTACGAAAATAAAATGTTTTATTACAAAAGGCATTTGCGCTTCTTCCAACATTTTTAAAAGGTCAACGGGTCTCTAACGCCCGGGCCCATGACTATGCCCGAGGATACATTACGACCTACTGGAACTTGCATTTTAAAGATAATTGACATTAGAATTTATATTATCGTTAATTGTGAAGTAAAAGCTCCCGTATTGCTCATGGACAACGTGCTCGCTTTCTATTTGTGAGGCTCTGGAATTCCAGAGCCTCCAGAGGGGTCATTTTCAGAGGAGTCAAAAGACAATTGTAGCTTTAACGAAAATGTCGCAGTACCTAGAGCTGGGGCAAGAGGAAAGAGTTAGGAATAAGGATGATAAAGCATGAAATTCGTTTTATATTCTTTGTCCTCGTAGAAGATTATTGCTTGAGGTATTTTTCAATCGGATGAAAAAAAGCAATAGCACACTATCATTCCTCCTCCGAACTGCCTTGTATGCTTATTCTCTGGAACTAACAACTTTCGTGTTAGAGATTTATTGGGTTGGTGCTTTATTCTTTTGTGATAAAGGAAGATTTTGTGAATATACTAGCGATTCATATTCACACTGAGACAGAAGATATATGAGAAGCAAAATATCGAAATATATAACAGTATGATATGATATAATAAGTTTTGAAAAAGTCTCGTCACTGAAATAAACATTTTCTGACTATTTTATTCATTTTAAAAATAAATTTCATATTATTTTATATGACATGCTCTTGGTGTAGTTTCAGAAAATTTAAAAGATTAAGAACTCCCTTCCAATTAAATGAATTAAGAAGTTCATTTTCTTGTCGTGTTGCTCTTTTCATTTATTGCACTCGTTCAATTTGCCAAAAATACTTTCCTCAAAGATGTTCCTCCCTCAGAAAACTCCGAAAGCGAAACGAACTTGTCGACCAGCGCCCTTTGCACCCCCAGCCGGGAATTAAATTCCCGAAGCCGCCGGGAACGCGCAAGACGGAGGGAAATCACCAGGACAAAGGTGCTCTCCGCAACATCCTCGACAGAACTCCGCAGCCACCGGCGAGACCTCGAAACCGCCAATAAACCGCCCCAAGGCGAGGCGAGGGGGCTGTGACAACGACGGCGGCGGCGATGCCGGCGGCGGAGTGTCAGTGGGGGCAGTGGGGGGCGCGGGGCGGTCGTGGGCGGTGCCGCCCCGCCCCGCGCCGGGCGACGGAGGCGGTGAGCCGTCCAGGCCTCGCGGGCGTCATCCATATTCATAGAGGGTAACGGAAAGTAAACGGCTGCTTGTAAGCAATTACCGCTTCGGCTGCGGTGGCGGCGGCGGCGGCGGGAGACGAGGAGAAGGCGGTGGCGGCGGCACGTCGTTAGAGGAACTTTGCTAATAAACTCGATCCCCGGCTTGAGACGCGTCTGATTCGGGGTGGGGCAGCGGGGGCGGTGGGCAGTGATGGCGGTGGCGGCTGTTGTTGGCAGCAGTGATGGCACGCAGGCGGGCGGAGGGAGGGAGGAGGAGCGGAGGTTGAAGATGCGGTAGGGTCGGAGACAGGCGGCGGAGTAACTGTACGTGCGCGGGTGAAGAGCTGTAGCCGTCTGGGGAAAACAGTGACACGGGAGTCGGGGAGAGGCAGTGCGGGCCGGTGGAGGCGGTGGGAAGAAAAGGGATGGCGACCGGAGCGATGCAACAAGGGAGTAGGGGTGAGGTTGCAGGGAGCCGGGGGAGGGGACGAGACGTTGCGGGTGAGACAGGGGGAGGGAGAGGCGACGGGTGATGGGTGCAGGAGGGCGGGTGGGTGGTTCCCAAGGAGCTCTCTTTAGCTTCACCGGCGCGCCGCCCCGCCGCCCGCCGCGCCGCCCGCCGCCGGCCGCCGCCGGCCGCCCGCCGCCGCCGCCCCGCCGCTCCAGCGTCTCCGCCCGCCGCGCCTCTTCTTCCGTGGCAGCCCCGTCGCCTCCTCTCTGAGCGACGCCACCCGCGGTATATTAAAACGTAAGCGTGTTTGCTTATCAGCTCCCTGCGCCGCAGCAGGGGGTGGGCGTGGCCGGGCGGAAGCCCTTTGGAAACACTTGCCATCGCTGTGCTTCCTAATTTGCCCCGAGGCGAGGGTGAAGGGATGCTCGGACTCCCAGATTCATGGCGGTTTCTCTCGCAATTATTTTTAAACCCAAGGTTTAAATTCGGGTTAAAAATAAATACCGAGTAGTTATGATCTCATTCGGGCAATTAAACTCTTATTAACGAAAAACAGGGGTGGTCATTATTGATACTGTGGAGGGTAAAATACTCGAAGCATTTGGACGTCTGAACACAATGGGCGAGGTAAGACGACTTCAAGCTTTGAAAGTGGTGACCAACTCTGTTCAAGAAACGAAGTTATAGAGAGAAAGGACTCGAGAAGGCACTACTAAGAAGCCCAGCCGATGATTGCAGAAATACTTTGCAATGGAAACTAGCTGACCAAGGGGAAAAACTGAAAGTACCGCGATTTTTTCAAAATATTCGCGTCAGGCCTGCCAGTCATCCCCATCCCTTTGTGTTCTAAGAAGCTGATAACACCTAAAACTCTTTCTAAGCGCAGGTCGAAATCTCCCTGATGTAAAACGATGGCGGTTCCAGAATATATTATTACTACATGTCAGTGAAAGGAACAGTGGTGAAAACACATTAATTACACAAAGCCATGGAGAAATGGGAGAGAGGGGAAATAAAGGTAAATTAACAGCAGGAACAAGAGGCATGCGATCTGAGGAAATAAAATTACGTTGGCCGAAATAAATATATCTTTATTGTCAGTCAAAGTATTTATTTACGCAATAAGTTATTTTAAGGCATCTTACGAGGAAACCAACCTTTACTGTAAAAATAAATGAAATGAAATTAAGCAGCATTCAAAGGAGAGCAATTAAACATGCTGTTTGAGGCATAAATCAAATGCCCTCGGCTGACTTCTGTTCTTCGAGTTCTGTTAGCAGAATTATTCGAGTTTTGCTAACGTAGACGTTGAAAGGATGAAAGTAATTTTTAGAATTGAGAAAAATCAAAATTTAAGAATAATGTAAATTATAAAATATATTTAATTATACCAAGATAAATATGAAAGAATGTTGCAATAGCAAGTGGCTTTTGAGAAATATGGTACCCAACAAAACCTTGCGTAAAACAGGAACAATCGTATCAACAAGAAACTTTTTATGAGCAGAATTGTACTGCATTGTTTACAATGGTGAATTTTCAGCGGAAAACCAAATTGCAACGGCGTTGCAGAGTTTGCATTAATCCAGAGTTGCATGTAGCATAGCGAATCATGTCCGAACATCCCTGTGCACTAAACTGGAAATGGAAAAAAACAATAAAACGAGAATGAGATTTTTTGTTAGTTAGCAGACAGGCAGAAAATATAGTGTGTTTGATGTGTTTTGGTAGGGTTACATCAAGTATCTTTCCACTATTCCCTTCTAGTCCCTACATTTTCACTCAATCTAAATATAAATACCTAAAGCGCGAACAGAGAAAGACAAACAGTGTATGCGTCAAAAATCTCTTTGCATTACGCTCTCTCGAATGAACTTATTAAACTGATTTCTATACTTACACTTTCGTAGTTATTACGAGATTGCAGAATTATCAAACGAAATTGTTAGGGCGATTTTGATCGTTAAGACAGGACTGTAATAAGATGTTGGGCAATGAATATCGTACTACTTACTCTCTCTAAACATTACCTTTTAATCTAGTATAATTTTCATTTAAATCTATTCATCCTGTGAAGGCTGACACTGATGTTGATGGTAGTTGACATGAGACCGTAAATTATTACATCTATTGAGTTCAAATAACTATTATTACGAAATATATTTCATTTATTATATAATGTCAATCTCTTGAAAACTTTAGCTTTATCAAACGAAGTTGATAAAGGGAATTTGTATGAGCGTGTGATTTTAAAAGACACCGTACGCCTATCCTCTCCTACATTATTTTAGTAGTATTAGAGTTTTATGGCTCTCACATTCATTCAACCTTCATAAATAAAATATCTAAAGGAAGTCATGTAGACGCGGCGAATTGCACTTTTAATTTAAAAAATATGAACGATTAGTTAAAAAAAACGCATCTAAAATATTCAAAACGAATGCAACCCGCAATACTCAAGGCTTAAAAAAGTTTCTCACACTGTAATCTACTGGATTAGATATTCTTGGACATTCTATTGTATTGTTGCTAGCTTCTAGATTTTACTCCACCTGTTCAGAGAGGTGAAGAATCTGGAACTGAATACGGAATTGAACTAATTACTCAGTAGCCGTTTGGCTGTCCGGGAGACACCGCGTCCTGTGCACAGGGGCGAATTATCTACCGACTCCATCCGCGTAAGCCCATGTTCTCTAATTACTCAATATTATATGCGACTCTATTGCATTTAATATTGAGTTGAACGACGGGGGTACCTCTCTGTTCGGTAAGAAAGTTAAATAAGAATTGTTTTTATCGACAAGGTTGCATTGTACTGTTATGTTAAAATATGTTCAGTTGGTACAATTACAAGGAGACGTAGGATAAGAAGAGCGATGAAGGATCAGAGAGTAATGAAGAAAAAAGTATATTACGGGATTAACGTGCAAATGAATGAATAGGGAAAATTGGCCGGGTTTAACATGAGCGAGTTCTCGCGCAGGTACCGAATTTTTTGAAAATGAAAAAAAATAATTCTTTTGTTCGTAAAACTGCACGGGCGAGCCCTCCCCCCTCCCCGAGCGCAGAGGAAGCCCGAGTTTCTCCGCCTCGGGCGGCAGAGCGCGTGCGACCGCGTCGCATGTCGCGTCGCAATCAACTGGCCGCCGTCCATTGTCCCCTGTTTGCGCGCGGGGCGCGGACCCCGCGCACGCGTAACGCCCCCCAAAATATTTAACTAGACGTGTCGTGCGGCGCTACGGAGTCCGGGGGCAAACACGGGATTTCCTCCGAGCCCCCGCGCTGTCGTGGCTCTCATTTTCCACTCTTCGTTCCCCTTAATCGCATTTAATAAGGCAATCGAAAGTGAAGAAGAATAATTTTTTCATTTGTTAGTTCGTTTTATTTAAATCTGCTAGGAATGTTTCAGACAAATAAATCCAACCTTCCTTCTCCCCAAAAGGTATATAACAAGAAAAAATTGAAGTGTGAATATTTTTATTGTTAAACATTTGAACTATGAATGAACGTATTAGTGCTTTATACAGATACTTGAATTGACCTATTGTTCGATTCCTAAGAAGTAACATTTAACTTAGAGACGTTAAATTAAAAAGAATATTTTAAATTCATATATAAGGATATAGACTGTACGGAGAAGTGTCAATTGTCTTACTATAATTAGGAATAATAAGGAAAAAAGTATTGTATTAAACAGAGTTTTATCCCTCGGAAGATTATTTCTTGTGTATGCGCATGAGTTAACATTATCCATCGTAGATACAAAGCTTTATTTCAACCCTTTCATTTGAAAATAATTATTTCGAAAGAAATATTCTGTTGTAGCTCTACATGGTTTTCCATATTTTATGCAATTACAGAGTAATCTTAATTCTGTAGATCCTTAGAGGAGGGCTCTAGCGTAGAAATTTAACTAATTCTTGTGTTCAGGACATACGTCAAAACATCACTTTTTGTCAATCTCAGTTCCTACAGTGTTATTATATTTCATTATCTTTCACTTGATATATTGGTTATATAAATTTTCTGTTTGGATAGGAGAGTTGCTTTCTATTTCAGCCACATAAAAGAAGTCTAGCAGCTGGTAGGGAGAGAATATACAAGTATGAATGAAAAGCAAACTCCAACATAAGAGAGAAACTTAAAATAGATGGCGCCAATATTATAGTAGAAGAGTTTAGAGAGAAACGGATTATGCCTCAGTGTGTCAAGTGTTCTATGAGCTGTGACACCTTCCCGGAAGAAGAGACCACCAGAAACTTGGATAGATCAAAGATGAAACAGACAACACTGACTACGCATCGCAAAGATGATTTTCCACTTTATGTGTCACATTCACATCGCGATCGAAATAAAAAAGAACCGTGCCGAAGATAAAGAGAGAGAGTGTACAAGATGACCTCTAATATTTCAAGGTAAACAAACAATAATAGAGCTATTGATACAAGAGAACAATCTATTATTTCAGTGGAAGTTTCTGCTGTGGAAGAATAAAGCCAGTTTTCCCAATGTTCGATTGCTTGTGACACGCAAGGTATACGGCTACAGTTCAACTGTGTGGGCAGGAAATAACAAAAAATCTTGGAGAATAAAAAGTAATGCCTTAAATTTCAAAAAAGTTTAAACTACGATGTATCTGATGAAAATTGCCTTCGAATTATTTTTTTCACACCCATCTAAACACATAAAACAATGAGGGGTTTTTATACGTATGGGTAGCTATTTTTGTTTTACACTACACAAATTTCAGAATTTCTGTTTCACGCCAGGCACTCAGGTAGAGATGACTCATCTTAATGTGCAATGATGCGGCACCATTCATCTTGCGTTCTTTCCTTAAATTATTTTTGTTGTACTGACTTAATTTATGTAAAAGTTTCACTTTGCCGATATCAATTGTTGGTCTATCTTGAAGCCAACGAGGATGGTGAGCTGCATCTGCCTGCCAGACACTCGCGTACGTCGTTATGCAAATAATCTTCCTTGCCTGTCACTTGAGTTAGTCTGACCGGGAGGTTATAGGGTTCAATACCCGATGGTGGTAGGGTTTATATTTCGAGCTAAAAATACTTACGAAAACTATAAGAGAAATTTAACTTTTGTTATGTGTGTAATGTACAATCTCAATGTACAAGTGTACAATGTACAAATGTACAAGTTCATTGTCATCAGGATAGGCACTACCTATCTTGGCTGCCACAAGAATCCGCCAGTGGTTTCAATTCAAGGATGATCGGTGTTTATTGTTAAAAAGAAAGAGTGATGTATGTATTTCTTTGCCCGATTAACTAGTATATAAGCAAACACATTTAACTTCTAATTCAAAATGTGTGTCGAATTGAAATTGTCACCTCCCTCTTATCCTAGGCCTCGGTTCTGATGTCAATCTGTCGCAGTTGCTACAGGCTTTATTTTTTTAATACGAAAGGGAGAAACATGGCGGCGACAAATTTACAATTTTTACATGCAAGGATTGCATGCCTTGCTAGGATGTAGAGGAAGTTATTTAAGCTTGGTTCCCTCAGGCAAATATCGCTTGTCGAGGATGCCTCGGGACGGTTGTAAATCTATCGCCGTTGCAATGTGGCAACGTGGCAACATCAGATTTACAACCGTCACACGTCAGAATGGCAAGTGCGGCTAGTTCGTGTATACTAGAGCCCTTCATAGACCTTCAAGCTTTGACGTCTTTATTCTCAATTTCGAATCTCTTGCTTTTCGGTATTCGGAGTTCGCAACGAAGTCGTAGGACCTTACTCAATGCTTGAATGAAGCGAAAAAGTCGAATAGGATAGTCGAATAGTCGGAAATGGAAAGGAAACAACGGACTTTTTTCAAAATTAAGAACAATTTTTTTGAACTTGATTTTGATTCAATGTTCCTGAAGAAGAGTTGCAGTGAAAACTATTTACATTTAGAAGTCATTATATATATTCTTTTAATATGAGAGAAAGCAAGCTGCCTTCCAGTTTTCAAACCTGTTGTTCATACTGACGACTGCTTGTTTACAATAATAGTGTATTCATAAGTAAGATTCATTTCGGAATGAAACTTTATAGCAACTTAGGAGTCCGTGTGTAAATAATTTTCAGAACGTCACGCACTGAAGTACTGGATGTCCTTTCTCGTTGTTGTATACGATTGCGTGTATCCAATGACAAACCGCACGAACATACAGGAGCACGAAACACCCGTTCCCCACTCCATCCATGTTTCAAGCCTTTCCCCGCACCCTCTTTACGTCCTCTGCACACACTGAGGTGTAACTGAAAAATAAGGCAACACAAAATTGTTCTTGACGGGAAGGAACTCAGAATTGTGCCTTAAAAAGGTGTCCTGCCTTTCTTCCTTACGACCTTACGAATCGCTCACCGGATAGAAAGATTATTTTGAATGTGTTAGAATAAAATAGATAAGTTACACTAATTACATTAATTATATAAATTACTTTAATAAAATTAGATAAATTGGATTGTACTTATAATTAGACACTTTTCTTACTTATTTAAGATCGCTTTTCAATTACTATAGCGACCACAGCGGTAACAGTCACAAACATCCACGCCCCTTAGGGACTAGCGGTCAAACACAAACGTCCATGCCCGAGCGGGATTCGGACCCACCGACTTTCAGATACGAGGCAGCTACGGTTCTTCAGCCTTAGTGACCTCGGCCATCCAGGCTGGCAATTAGATACACAGCGTAATTCAGATAATTCAAACGAAACAGACAAGTTAGAAATAAAAAAAAATAAATCGATCTCTAATGGATAATAAAGAGGAGATCGGTTAGATAGACGATATAGACAACATAGACGATACAAGGAAGATAAATATAGAGATCTATTCACTCATACACAAGCACACCTGCTCGCATGCTTTCATATTCGCGATATACGTATAGAATATTTCGATCTTTATTATTAATTTCATATGCAATTTCACATGCAAGCGTAAATTGAAGGAAACTCTATCGAAACTTTGACGTTTTCTTGTGTATGATTTCAATATAAATAAGGGCGGTAAAATAAAAACAATGAAACAGTTTCGATTTTGTCAGAAAAAATCCAAATATATAATTATCTTTATCTCGTATCTGATTTACAACTGTATTCTCTCGTACTCAGCACACCACTTCTTATGACGCAGTTTAATCTTCGTTAGACCTCCATTCTCAATTGTGTTTCATTAACAAAAGAGTTTCAATGCTTGTCTCACCCATTCCTTTAATTTTCTCTCGAATTACACTGACAAAATGTATACGGGAACACGTGCGGGAAGGAGAGAGAGTACGTGACCTTTATTCGGAGATATTTCAAATATATATAATAAATACATAACGTCGTATGTCTACAAAGTGTGTTATTGAGTTCAGTATCAGTATCTTTCTCTTCAGTATCTTTCTCTCTTTCCAGTAATATCCCTGCAAGCTTCTTTTTCATGTTGACTTGCGTGCCTATTGCCATTACATGTACATTTACATGGACTTAATGTACAAGAGGACTGCAACAGAAAACAAGTTATTTCCGCATTTTCTCAAGCAGTATTTTTGCTTCTGCAGGGTTGACTCAGCCCACATACTCTAGAGCAGCATATTGGCTGCTGCAGGACCCCATTTTCCACGTACTGGTCAAAAGTAGTTTTGCCTCTGCGTTCTCTATCTATTTTTATTATCTGCTACTGATAGGCGAGACTAACAGTGAAGTGTTCCAAGATATGATACGCCAACACTGTTGTGGTTTTGTTGTACAACGAAAGCGATAACGATATAGCGAAATATTATAACAGTTAGCAATGGTCTGTTACACCCAAGGTTCGTGTTACACACTGAGCGAAACGTGGATTTTTAAGAGCTATCCCATGACCGTAAATTCTCTGAATTACTAGACCCTCAAACCTAAAATAAGCTTTTGAAGTAAATTCAAATTGCCTTTTTTTGGTAGTTTCTTTTCTTCCGTAGATAGTAAAAGCGTGGAGCGAAATATGCATACCAAAAGGAAGAGCAGACTTGATGGTCTGAGTCTGGGCCGCGTTATATAAGGGATCATTGAACTGAATTGAATTGAAATGAATTGAACTGAACTTGAATTGAATTGAAAGATCGTGCGTTTGTTGCAGGCGTGCCGGACTTCGCGGTGCGTGCACCTGCCCACGCTGCCGCCCGACCCCTTCTGGCCAGGGGCGGCGCTAGGCTTACGGCCTGCATGTCGGCTGCCCCCGCGGGCGGCCGGCCCGCGCGCTGGGCTGCGTGGGGCGCCAAGGCGCGGGCCCGGGGCGGGCCTCCGCCGCCATCGGCCGGCGCACCCGCCCCCGCCGCTCTTCCGCGCCTCCTTCCACACGCTGCTGTCGCAGTACGTGTGGCGGCGCGGCTTCCCCGCTGCCGCCGGGCTCGGCCGCTCTGGCGGCTTCTCGCTAGCCCCGCCCGTGCCCGCCCCCGCGCGCCCCCACCGCCGCCGCCGCCCCCCCGCCCCGCAGCAGGCCCAGCAGCCAGCAGCGCGCAGGCGGCAGGCGCCCGCCGACGCCGAGCCGCCGTCGCCCGCCAGCCCGGGCTCCCCCGGCGAGTCGCGCCGCTCCAGCATCGAGGCGCTGCGCCTGCGCGCCAAGGAGCACCAGGCGCTGCTGCACCAGCGGCTGCTCGCCGCCGCCGCGGCCGCCTCCGCCGCCAAGCCCGCGCAGCCCGTGCACGCCAAGTCCTAAGCTCCAGCCACGCCCACTTCAACACGCGCTCACCTACTTCGTCTGGCCACCTACGGAGACACCAACTCCTCTTCGATATCTTCTGACATTGCTGAGAGTTTTGTGTTTCGCTCGAGCCACTCCAACGTGCGGACACCAGAGAACTTCGTCTGGCCACCAACGGCCTCGCCGAGCTACAACTCCTCTTCGATACTTTGGGTCATGGCCGAGAGTTTTGAGTTGCGCTCGAGCCAGTCCAACACGCGGTCACCAAAGAACTTCCTCTGGCTACCAACGGCCACGCCGAGCTACCAATCCTCTGCGACACCTTGGAATATTACTGAGAGTTTTAAATTTCGCTCGAGGCACTTCAACAAGCGGCACCACAGAACATCTGGCCACCACAAGAGACACCACGCTACCACTCCGCTTCGATACCTTGGGACATTACCCAGAGTTTTGAGTTTCACTCGAGCCACTTCAGCAAGCGGCCACAGTACTTCGTCAGTTAATTCGGGTTATAGGATGAAATTTATCTTTCATCCCAAACAAAACACTTCCACATATTTACAACGAAACGGAAGTAAAATACAAAAACAACCATCAGTAGTATATATTACATTATTTCGATGAGAATTAACATGAGTTAGTAATATTAGTCATACAGAAAAATAACGTTTTATTTAAAGAGATTGGAACATCCCAATAAGAAAATATAATATATTGATTCCCAACGAAGATGCATTTCTCCAGAAGTATCTTTGATCTCTTATATTTTAATATATTGTGGTACATAGAATACACAAATTCAAAACATTGCAAAATACACAACTTGTAAAATTGTTAAATTGGTGGTTGTGTCCATGTTATAACTTCCACACCAAGTGTGGGAGTTTATGCTTGAAAAGCTCAGATATGTTAGGGACATGCGGAGGGGATTATTTCGCATATTCATTACAAGGCTCTTGGGACAGTTTACTGGTGTTTGTACCAATCTCCGTCTGTGACAGCACCAACTTGAACAAGTGTTTCGTATACAGTATTATTCTTATGCAATTGGACAGTTCGTTGTTTGGTGACTGAAGTGTGTCTATTCAAGTGCACGAGCACAAGACACTTCCAAGTATATTTGTGAAGTGATGCATGAGAAGTATTCGGCACGAGTGTCTTCACTTACTTCGTCATTGCTGGACATCACGTACTGTGGTATTCAATTGTTGGTTACAGTATCACATCAATTTCAAAGAATTTTAGTTTCAGTTTTTGTTAAAATTTGTAATGAAATTACAGTAATGTGACTATGTTATATATTGGCAAATTTTATATTAAATTTATAGTTTTTTTATCACTTTCTAATTTATTTCTATACATTTATAATTGTTTAGCTAACTGAATGCCACAAAACCAGTGTTCCTATGTCTCACAAGTGAATGTCTGTGTATATTTGTTATAAAGAAAGGGAAAAATATATTCGAATTTGGTTAAAAAACCTGAAATGTGAGAATCAGAAATGTTACGCCCATCTATGAGCAAATTGGTTTTTTTCATTGCAGCAGATGAAGAAGCGGTTTATGACCTGTCAGACTTTAGGGAAGACGTATATTTTGGAAAATTATAAATAAAAAAATCATTATTCTATTTTGTTTCATTTTGCAACGTTTACTGTTCAGTAATATTCGCAGTCTACATCACTTTGTGAAATATCAATTTGTGAAATCTACTGTGAGTAATGAACAGTAATAACATTAAGTTACTAATTGTAATTTACGTTCGGTAAACATTGTTAAAATGTTGAAGTTAAAATAGTTGTGTTATAGTAATGAAAATGTTCCGATATAACCTTGAAATTTTAAACGACCCCTATCTTTTTTGGTAAATTTATTGTACTTATTATGTTAATTCCATTTTATTATTTCCAATTACAAAACATTTTAGTGGAATTTGCTGGAGTTGAATGAATTATCTTCAGAGACTTGAATCTCTGTACCCTCGATTTTCGTGGAGGGTGTGTACATTGTATGTAGTGTAAAATGCGTGTATGTAGAATATGTTGCCTAGTTGTATATACTGTTGTACCCTGCTGTTGTCTGTGTACTATAACGTGTAATATATTGTGACGTTTTGTAATATTCTAAGAACAATCAAAATATTACTTCATATTAGGAAATAAAAGAGACAGTTAAGAAACCTAGAGAGTTTTTCCATTACCACCCATAACTTTTCGGCGCTGAAGCAAAAAGGACCAATACATCCAAGTATAATATAAAATAAATTAAGCTATTCCTAGTAACTTTTACCACTTTTAATACGAAGTTTACGATTGTATTATACCTTTAATATGTGTCACATTCAGATAACATGATTTGAAAATTATTTAGTTGCATGGTAGGTGGTGTTTTATGAAGATACGATTGGTCCGCTGCTTTGCTGATGACGCTATTTAATCCTATTCCACATCCCTACGTCCAACGCAATTCCCCAGGAGAGGCGAAAGTTGGGAAGCGGGTCTGCCAGTGCAGCTCCCGGCCGCTGCTCCTCCGCATCCTGCCAACCCCACCCTCCCGGGCCTCTCCAGTCCCGGGCGAGGAGGCAGCCGGGGCGGACGGACGAGCGAGCGAGCGAGCCACGGAGCACTGCGTCATTGTCTGCCACCTAATTACCGCGTAATCCGCGGGAGGCGCCACC
>BOPP01000110.1:323252-339063 GCA_017312745.1 Gryllus bimaculatus
ACGCTGGTGTCGTCTTCCGCGTCTGCGCCGTATTGAAGAGCCGCTGATGCACCGGCAAGATCGCGCCGCGCGCGCTGCTCGCTTGATTTTCTTCCGCCCGCCTGCGGCTTTGTGGGGCCCCAAAAGAGGGATACTGACCGGGCCCCGCCGCACAAAAGGGAACAGGCCCCCCTCGCCCGCGCCCGGCGCCCCCCGACGCGCTGGCGCCGCCAGAGCCTTCCAGCTGCGCGGGCGAGGCGGGCGGTCCGCATTGGGATGTCAACTCCGTCATTACCCGCTAGACCGGCCGGCGGCTCCCATTCGCCCGCGCGTTCGACCAATATCGCCCGCCCCTCGCTCGCGGGCGCGGCGCGCCTGGTTCCTCGCGCGCCGGTATTCTGCCTGCTTGCGATCCTCCGCATTATCATCCCTCGTAACCATTGATGTAAAATGGTCGCACAATGGACGCGGCCGGGAAGGGCGCCGGGCTGGCGAGGCGACGGCGGAGGGGGCGGGCGGGCGGGCGGGGCGGGGCGGCGGCCGGGAGATGCAGCGAGGGCGGCTGGCGGCAAGGCGCCCGCGTGGGCGGAGATCGGAGGATCGACGTCCGGTTCGTCCAGCGCGCGAGAAGGAAGCGAAATTTGATGGGGAACGTGAAGGATCACTTGGTAGTCGTTGGAACACACCGGTAGTGAAGAGAAAGCAATTGCACCTGCATACAAGGTAGTAAGCTGGCACAGGAATAGATTGGCAATCCTCCTGCTGGGGCAACTGCTTCTCGACGGAACTCGATCAATCGAAAACCCAATTGCGGAAACTGTAAATACAACGTTAAACACGTTTGTATTCACCGCAAATTCATAATTAGAAAATCATAATTTTAAGAAATATCATGTTTTTCGTCTCTGTAATCGTAAACAAATACTTGCAACTTTTCATTTTGTTACAAATATGCACCTTGGACGCGCCAAGTACGTTCTTCAATAGACCTATTCCTGTGCCAGTCGTTTGTTGAATTTTTAAAACATCCAGTCCTTAGAATTTTCATCATGACCCATAAAATGTTGGAGTATTAATTTTTAAGAACGAACGACTCCCCTGAATTGCATTATAGAGAACTCTTTTAAACTATTTATAATAATCAAAGGTGATAATTACACTGAATACAAGACATTATTTTAGTTCTTCAAAAATTACAAAAAAATAATTGCATTACGTCTTAAAATGTCATTTTAAAATGTTACTACTCTGTATGTATGAAAATACAGTGATTATGCGGAAGAGCAGGCCCTATGGTCTGAGCCTGGCCAATAATAAAGGCATTATTATTATTATTATTATTATTATTATTATTATTATTATTATTATTATTATTATTATTATTATTATTATTGTGAGCGTTTATAAAAATACAAGGGCTTCAAATATATTATGACGTTTTGCTAAAACTCAAATATTTTTTGTAAAAGAAAGCTAAAAAATTGTTCATTTTTAGAAATACTCATGCGACATTGTTTTAAAAACGGTTCAAAAATTTTCAATAGCAGCAAAATTTACTTGAACGAGAATTGACTCTTCTGTTACATTCTTAAAGTTACGTTTAAATTTCACAGGAGACTGAAAATTTGAGAAACTGAAAAAATAGACGTGAATTAAAACTCTTTCTCCAGCATAAATATTACATGAAAGTAAACTAAACCATTGTCTTATAAAAAAACGTTGTAGACTATTTTGTAGAGTTTTACAGTTGTAAATATCATTCTTTCTTAAGTATCAGGGATTCACAATACGAGCTTTTTTGGTCGATATGTCGCTGGTTTCCGCTAGACCGAAAAAATACTCTTTCTATAGTATTCTTTATTAATTTATTAAGTAGTCTTCCTTGTACTAGTTACATTCCCATTCTCATCGGAGTCTCAAGATTACAAGGCCTCTCGCGGATCTACCGCTCCCTTAACCTGGCTTTACACTTGCAAGAAAATGGCGAGCAATATTATTTCGCAAGAAAAGTTGCCAATGTAAACATTGCGGCAATAAATACTTCTGATGTTGGCAATATTTCTCGCTAGATATTCCAGTTGTAATGTAAATTCGTGTGTTTGCATCCTCGGAAAGATATTGCCGGCTGTTGCTGGGACTAGAATTGAAGTATGAGCAAGATATTGCTGGAAGAAGCCAATGGTGACCACGGTCTCTTGCGCAGGAAATACGTACGGTAGTACATAGACATAATATTTCCATTTTAATATACATTTTTTCGTGAAATGGGTGTGTAAAAAAGGTTTAATACAAGAAAAGTAGTAATAAATATTCCTTCTAAGATTGATTATCAAATGTTGTAATTTTGATTCAGCCATAGATACCCCTATTTATTGTTTTTTTTACGTCAAACATTATTAAGATATTGATCTAATCTAAATAAATTTTAAGATTGCTCTATAATATATCAGTTGTAGGAAATGGATATTTTAAAACTTTTTGCCCAATTAGTAATTAACTTTTTATTAAAAGAAAATTACTTTGCTCCCACGGGAATCGAAATCCACGAAATCATTTTGTTTTATGAAAACTATTCAGACACTTCTACGTAATTCGCACAAGCCCCCTTTTCCTTTCTTATGAAAATTCAGTCACACGTCCTCACAAATCGTCGGCGTTACTTCATCTCCTCATTTAACACAATAAGTGCGACCGCAACTCTTATCTTCTGCCTTCCACTAGTTATGTCGGGAAGTGAGTGAGGTATAACCTCACTTAATTTCATGCGTCATTTTCCTGCCGCCGTCAGGAAGCACGGCAACAAAAAGTCCTAATTAAAGCGATCGGCAACATCTTGGCCGAAAGATATTGCTGAGATCTTTCTGGCAATATATTCCCTTTCCTTGCTCTTGCTAGTGTAAAGATGACCGCAAGAAACAGAAACAAATTGCTGAAAGATATTGCGGAAACGTATTGCTAATGAAAGGCCAGCATTAGTGTGGTGACGAGCGCCTTTGCGCACTCCCAACACCACACAGGCCCATCTCGCTCCTGTACCTTTACACATTTTCCGATGATATTGCTTGCTCCTACCTCGGTACATATTGCTCGTACCATTGTTATGGGTGTAGATATCCAGTTCTGTTAAAGACACAGATAGCATACAGTGCTCGTTAGACCAAGATATTACGAATGGATTGTGAGTAGACGTAATACAAAGGAATTCAGAATGCTCCTCTCCCCGTAACCTCAACCACAACTGAAAACATTCATGTCTTTCTTGGTTTTCAAACTCGCAGACTTAACGTACACGTACTTTAGCTCACCTGCCACAAGCTCCTGCCTCACGAGGGTGAATCACTTGAACGTACCAATTGTAAACGTGTTACGGTTTGGTAGCCCATTAATTTGATAAAACCAATAATATAACTAAAGCTGACCTATTCATGTATTTGCAACCTTTAATGTGCTTCATACCATTGAATCTATGAATAAGAATAACTTTGACATTATTCGTTTTCATGGCAACAATGCAAACAAAGTTACTCTTGCAACAAAATGTTTCGACGTCGTATTCGGTACTGCATAATGTTCTCAAAATTAACTAACTCTATTGCAATTGTTGTAGATCGTATTTCCAGCACATCCACAGATTATATAAAGGGCGAAGTGTCCGGGATGGTGTCTTTGGCGGTGTCCACCGTCGTCAGTCGCCAGACAGCCACCGTACCGGACACTTTGCCCGACACCTCGCCACAGAGGATGCCCACCCCAGTCGTGGGCGAAACGTTTGGCAGTTCAAAGCCAAGGACCACGGCTCATCAACCCGGAAGACATGAATTATAAAGTTACTTTAGCATCGAATTCTATCAACGACGCCCTCAGTCATGAAATATTTTCTAATAATTTATTAATTCTACCAAAAAATTTTGAAGAACAAAATACTTACAGGTAACTCTATTATTTTGCTTTCTCAACGAGACGAGTTGACTCAATCAGCCCTACTAATAAAAGCTTGGTGTAACTTCGTTAAGACACGTTTATTCCGGGAATAGTTACTTTCAGCGTAAGTTCGGAATAAGGATGGATTAAATTTTTTCCAATAATGGTTGCTAAACCGTAGCTTAACTAATCCTTGTTAAATACGGAATCAATGCTTGGCAACGTTGCTTCATACACCATCGTTGGCGTATTTACTTTATTCTTTGGTGCCTCTGTAAAAACGTACCAGGAACTTAGCGTTTTATTTGAACAGAATATTTCCAACTTTTTCCTGAATTGTGTAGTTGCATTGGTAGTTAGTGGACTCATATTGATGAACGAAACGTTTTCGAATTACGATTGTTTTGAATGCTCTGACCATTTAAAAAAATTAAATTTATGACCAAAATCGCGTGTGCAAGTTAAGGATAGATAAATGATTGCCGAAAGAACACAGATTAAAAATGAAATATGACGAATATCATGAGTAAAAGATGTGAACCAATTATGAATATTTTAAAAATTTGATTGTAAATCCGAATAATAATGTAAGAATTCCACAAAACACATAGTAGAGAACTTAAAATTGGTTCTTTTAAATGCTTTGTACATCTCACAAACAACTTTTATAATTTATTTATTTCACTGCATCTCAAACTTATTTTCCAAATCCTCAAATACGTTAGTGTTTCATTAAGAACTTAATTTTCCATCCTTCTTAATTAAAAATAATCATTTATTCCTTTTCAATTCACTTCTTTTTAACCAGAATGGTATTTATTAATATATAGTTAATAAGTTATTCTTTTTAATTGTGGGTAATATTATTTTCCTTTAAATTATCTGCTGGAATCTTGCCATATATAATTATTGTTAACAAAGTTAAAATACCTGGAAAATTTTATATAAAAGGAAAATAAATATTAAAAAAAGTATATCCTAACTTGATTGGAGAATATTAATATGATTATTGAACTATAATTATTAGAGAACAAGAAATCTTCCATTCAACTTTATTACTAATTAAAACTGCAGTTTGTATTCATTTCACTCATATGCCATTAGGAACACTTCATTCTGATGTAAGAAAAGAACATTGTTCAATTTTGTAATTTGTACTGAATTTATTACCATTTGATTTAATCCCACTTATATGAATTATTAAAAGTTAACATGTTCAATGCAAGCCAAAGCCAAGTTGAATTTTCCCTTGCTCACAAAAATTAATTCTTTTTCATTTTTGTTAACATATAACTATTTGAAAATGTGTGTGAATAATAGTAAGTGAATGAAATTAGTTTCTGACCCATTTTAGAAGATTTATCATCTCAAGAATATCTATTTTTTTAAATTCAATTTCTGAACCTTTACCCTCTGAAACTTAATATAAAAAATATATCACTGAAAATATTTCTTGTATACTTTCACTTGAAAGAATATTATAAAATAGTTTTGCCTTTTCTTACTGCAGTATATCTTAAAGGTAGGCATAAACTTAAAGCAGCATGCTAAAATACACCAATATTAAGATTATTTATTCTATTTCAAGACAGTAGTTTATGAATTCAAATACTCATATACATGAATATTGTTTATTAACGACCAACTTTGACACTGACATGATCATAACTATTGCCTACCAAATGCATATTAAAACATTATGGCAATAATTGTTTTTTTTATTCATGTTTTGTTCTAAAAGATTTGTTAGAACTTCAAATCTATTAATTTGAGTTCATAATGAACCAATCTTTTAGTCCCATATTAGATGAAGACTATATATTTGAAATACTCTTTCACTGTTTTTATGTGAATTTGGTGAGTAACTTTTAGTTATCAAATGTTGGTTAAAAAATAATATTATATACATGTAGTTGGATACAATTAATCCTTTATGTGAAGTTGAAGAGAAGTTTCTGCAGAATTACATTTGGCATAACATTTTTTTATTTACATTGAAAACCAATCCACTCCTTTCTTATATTTTTACTAAAGGTAATTTCCTTTACTGTGCTTTCCTAAAGATTATTAATGTTGCAGAGAGGTCTTACAGTCAATACAAAGGGACAAGTTCTTGTAATTTTTGTAGAAAAACAAGTTAATTCAGATTTAAAACATACAAGAAACTAGTATTTTGGAAATTAATTTTAACATTGAAAGAAACATTTTTCAGAACACTCAATGAAAATATTTTTTTTGTTTTCATTTAACATAAAGAAGCATTTATTACCAATAGATTTAAATGTTCAATAGCTGCAACACTGGATCATATTTTTAAAATAAAAATAAATCTATTATCAGACACATAATACAAGTATAATTTTTATTTGAAATTAGTACATCCATAAAATGTTAAGTCAATTATATACCATACTTTTATTTTAATTGTTTTCTCTAAGTGATCTCCAAACTGCTGCTTCTCTTTGAACATCTGCTATTATTGGTAGTATAAATAGTCGATCACTTCTTCCTCCACATAATATTCTGACTTTTGAAAGCAACGGCTCAGCAGAATTTCTGAAGTCTGTTCTGAGCATTGAAAGCAGCTTCTCGATACAACAAACATCTCTAAACAGTATTTTTTCTTGGTTTTCACATTTTTTACGGTGGCGGATAAATTACTCAAAAAGGTAGAAGTAGATTACACCAAAAATCTGATATGAAATTTGACATCTTCAGTTTTTGTTTTAATGTTGAATCATTGAAAACATGAGAACGATGTATCATGTCATTTTATTTATTTAATTGTTCATGGATAACACTATTTACTTTATTAAAGTAAAAAATGCATATCCTTAATTTTCTAGGAGGTATTGTACGTATGCACGTTTAATGAGTAAAATAGTTATAGCAGACATCTGTCACTATAGGCCAATTAGGGATATGGTTACTTACTGTTAATGACACTCTTGAACACACTTGGTTAACTCCTGCGTACCGTCCAACGAAAACCCATTTTTTATTTCGAAATTCAGCTGAATACCCTTCAAAAAGATTCACACGAGCCCGGTTACATTTTTTCCTCGGCTGTTCGTACATTTCATACATGCTGTTTACACGTCTATTTCTAGTAAGAAACGTCAACAAAATCACTTCGTAGTTTCCAATGCCAAAAATTCAAGAAAACACGAACAAATTAATGATTAACGAAATAAAATAAGTTGCCAAATATTAGAGAAATCACAGGAAAAGAAAGTAAAGTCGGATTGAAAATGACAATGATACAATGAAGCGAAACGCTCAAACAGTTCGTTCTTATTCTCCTCTGTTTTCGCATTTTTAGGTTATTCCACGCGTAAACTACGTGTCTCCTAGGTTTAGTGGTTGCAATGGAAACCACACCTTATTTATTCCGTGCTTAAGTTTATGTTTATTGGTAGGAGTTTTCGCTAATCTCCTGCTATTCCAGAATAAACACACAGAATAGATTTTATACGACGATTATTGGTAGAACTGAATAAGTTTACTCGGTGGTTTAGTGAACTTGCATTTAATACTTATACGATAAAAATTGTCTTTATTGAAAAAACCGAACATTTGTTTCACATTTTCTCTACATTGCGACCCCCTAATAGCAGATTAGGCTCATAGTCAGCGGCGGCCTCGGGTTGGATTGCCGGTCGAGCGAGGATTATAGTGTGCTTTTTTCTTGCAATGTCACAGTGTATGTTGCTGTGTGACAATGACAAAATTCACTTTTCAGGTTGAGAAGATACTGCGTGGGGATGTCTACATTCCAACCACACATACCCCCTTAACCCATGTCCGCGTGGCAGGTACGTCGCCGATAGGCCTGAGCCCGTTTACGGCTGTCGCGCCAAGTACATACATACAATAGTAGATTAAAAATATGAACTTAATATCATGGAAGAGCATAACCTGGTTCTATATGCAACTTTTCGTTGAAACATTTCCAATCATTTTTGAAGAGTTGTCGTTTGAACGTTTCTAAAAATGTAAAATTTGGGACTCATTTTCACTGATACGTTTTCGAGAAACTTCATTAGAAATCATTCAAAGCACTTGTACTCGTACATTAATGTATACAAATATTATAATATTAACGACATGAGAGATATAAAATATATTTATGTAATCTTTTTTAAAAATCAAAAAAATAACCCACAAAAGCATTGATGTCATCATTCAGGACATTTATAGCGCTATCTGTACAAAAAGGTAAAAAAATGTAGTACCGTTTTTGAGAAAATCATATCATTTATATGTCCGTATTTCACCCAAAATTACGCAAAACATTGCTTCAAGAACATTGTTTTTTTCAAAATAATGTACATAGCATTAATTAAAGAACTAATTGACGAAAATCAATTTCAGCTGAAGAAAAGTATGGACTTCCGATAGTGTAGTTTCACAAGGCCAAACTACCAAAATTTTTGCACTTCTCAAAAAGTGAGAGTTAACAGTGGAAATCAGTCCTATTCCAGCCCTCTGCTACCTCTTTGAATGTATTTCACTTTAATCTCGCAAGACATTCGAAGAAATAAATTGTAGCCACTTTTGAAAAAAAAAATTAAAAATGTTTCAGAAAAAAATATTTTCAGAATCATAGAGTTCTCAGTCGCGTCGGAAATAGAAGTATTTGTGTGTGAATCTTGCTCTACGCGTAAAATAGGGGCAGTTGATTCAATTTTTACTTTCTTGCACAAACGTAAGAAGAGAAAGTATTGTAATCGTGAGCCGGAAAACGGTGAATTTTGGACACAATAAACTGTTATTGCGGAGCCCTGATAACAAAAAAATAGATAAATTCAGTTGCTAAATTTAGAAAAAAAGTTCCTCTAACACGTGGTGTAGCTATAATCTATGTTTTGTGTGTTCTTCATACCGAAAACTCGATTGACGGGAAAACTCCTGTGTCTGTCTGTCCGTCTGTGCACAATGTTAGCGCATAAACCGTTTAGTCGATTTTCTCCAAAATTGATATTCCTGAATCGTTCTAGCTGATGTCGCGGCCCCTGGTATTTGAAACCGATATTTTAAATTGGGTGGAGGTGGGGGGGTACTTCACATGAAGCCCCTAGGACATTTTCAAAGTTTTCAAAAAATTGGCTCCAATCTTTTCTTATTAAATAGTACAAAGGACGTTTAAGAGAATGGCGCAGGTTGACAGCGTGAACACAAAGTACGGCATTTTGATTAAATCAATTGATACAAAACCGCTATGACATAGGTGATGAAAGGAAAGAAAATGAGTTTCCTGAAGGCAGACCACGGATGGACTGTGGTGAGAGATTGTCAAAATTCAATTCTTCTGAATGTGCTCAGAAATAGTTTAAGTTCAGTAAGAGAGCCATGGTGAAAAATTATTTCTTATGTATCTTATTTTTTCTTTCTCACTTTCTGAGACGTATTAGAGGAACTCCCGTGCCGTTCCTTGTCAACAGCTGTCATTCTCACTGCTGTCGGAGATGACCGCTGTCGAGAGGATTTACCGTTTTTTTTTGCCTCAGGTGGGCGGAATCTACGGGGGCTGGAGGTTCGCTCAAGGTGAGTCTCGGAAATAGAAGGAAGTGAATGAGGCTTCGAAGAGGAGTTTTGGTTTGGAGGCGATACCTGACTGGCATCAAATTCCATTGAGGGCTCAGTAAATGTTATCGGTGGCTGGTGGAGCTTTTACAAAATTTCTTCTACTTTGAAGGTACTATCACGTTCCACCTGGAATGCAGAACGTATCTTCAGGACAGTACGTATATAAGTTTACTTAAGAGCGCTACTAGAACGGAAGCACGTTGTGTTAGGAAACGCTGTTATTCTCGAGGACTTAGTTTTTAGGGCAGTGGAGGAGAATCGTGTCGGGACTACTGGTTATTTTAACTTGGTGCCGACGTCTGATTTTTTTTGGAAGGAAATCTTTTCGATGACTTATCTGAATCTCTCTCCCTGAGAAAAGTAGGGTCCTGGTTGAAGTTGGACGGATGGTCACATACACAGTTGACACTGTGGTGGTGTAACGCAGTGTTGTGGGTAGAGGATTTCGCATTTTCTGCACACTGGTCTCTCTGACATACATCGTTGTTGGGTATACGCAAACCATTGCCACTTGAAAACAGAGAGAAAGGTTTGGCACTCACTGTCTCACTCGGAGGTTGTAAAAAAGCACAACTGATTCTCTCCGGGAGAAACGGGCGATCAAACGCAAGGATCAAGCCATACGGAGGAAACGCGGCTTTTTCGATTTGTCTTCCTCTGAGACAAAAAATTGTTCATGAATTTTTTTGTCACTGACGTTTCTTCTGGACATCTCAATTCCTTTGCGGAAAAGGGCGGAGGGATAGCTTTGGTTCTCTATGAGGGACCGTGATTCGTCTCCGTGCTCCCCACCCTCCAAGGAGCCTAACAGAGGACACCCCACTGGGGTTCCAGGCTTGACATGGATATATTGTGGATATAGTGGGGAGAAGGCACAGCGCTGCCCCGCCGTGGATCCCCCCGCTCACCCTGGAGTCCAGTACAAGACCTAGTCCTAGCCGATTGACCGGGAGTGGGTTAGCTCCCGACTGCCGGTCGAGAAAAGTTCAAGGTGAAAGAAAGGGTGGTGCGACCTACAAGATGGACAGTCCCTCAGTTACCAGGGCTCACCGGTGTTTGCACAGAGAAAGTGGCTAGAAAAGATTTTAACCACAAGGATCAAGGGACGAGGGCGCAGTCGGGATGGCATATACAAATCCCTCGACTCCCAGGTCATTTATTCCCTTCGTCACGGGTCGCCAGGCACGGAAAACACAGTAGGCGTTCAGCATACATACCCTGTGAGGAAGAAAAGGAAGAGTGATAAAAGACTGTAGGTTACATATAAAATGAAATGCAAAAGGATGACAGACGGAGAAAGGAAAACATGGGAGTCTTCTCTGCACACCCCCGTCACGACGTGGACCGACCCACCCCGACGGACTGAAGCTTCGAAATGAGCTTCCAACCGCCTTTGAAGGTTATATGAGGACCTCCAGATTTGGCACCAAATACTAGGCGCTTAGCTATATTATATAGTTACGTAGTATATAGTATATTATATAGTTACGTCAACATATAATTTACACCCAAGTATTGTTAGTAAAAACAATAAAATATAAATACAATTACGTCAACGGCATGTATTACTGTCTAGATAGGCTATCTGAGAAGCCCAAAGATTTCAAGAGAATAATAAGTACATAATAATAACTTAAAATTTGTTTCATAACTTTGTGAATTTCATGATTACTTTTAATGAACAATTATAATCCAGAAATGTTAACAAAGATAATAATGCTCAATCTTTCAGTATAATAGACCTTGAATACATAGCCTTGTCCTTAAACTCAGGATATGTGGCTCAGGGCTCGTGGGATGCAATAGTGGCGCAACTCAAAAAATAAGAACTTCGAGTTAAAACAATCTCCTGATTGGTCTACCTTCCTGCAATCACAACAGCATATCTTGCACAATATTCCACCAGCAAAGGACAGAAGTGTCAATGCAAGAATGATGCATTTCAATACAATCTGAAATTTTAAAACTCACTTATCTCAACACTTTTTTTCTCGTTGTGTCACTATTGCAGTTCATGAACAATATGTTCAACGTGTCTGACTAAATGACTAGCAAATTTCTGTTCGCATTCTTAATGTGACGAGTGACCTACGCGTTTGACGAGTAGTGTGAGGGAGAAGAGAGGGACGAGACGGGGTACGAGCAGTAAGGCGACTGTGCTTGAGCCAATGTACAAATACCCTCCCCTCCTCCGCCCCCCCTTCGCACGGCGCACCGCAATTGTTCCGTGCGTGCACTGCCGGAGGGGTCCCGGCCCACGTGCGCGGCCCAAAAAACAGCTGAGCCCCGAGCTCTGACTCAGATGAAGCGGCGTGGCTCGGCCAGCGGGGCTGACCGCTTGTCATCGACACTTGCAGGAAAAGATAATCATTGCATTTGCTTTAGATGTGTTTGCGCTATCCGATACTCGTAAAACAAACATTTTTCTACTTCTATTTTGATTTGATGACTGCACCCGTTGCATAATGATACTCATTATTAGGGTGCGGATTTTAATGAAATGTAATTTTTTTCTTTTCACTTTTCTCAACAATGCCGTTTAATATAAAAATTCGTTTTATTTTAAGAAAAGATTAAAAGAGCCATTTTATGTCATTTTTTGCCTTTTTCGTCGATCTTCACTAGTAAGTAATTTTTACTTTTTTTTGCTGTTTTAATCGATTTAATGGTACTTTCTTCAAACAATATTTACGAAGTGAAACAAATGTTCAACACAGAATTCCTAAGAACAATATTTTGACAAACGATTTCTTCGCTCATATATTGTAATGGCAGCCTTTGTGAGTGGATCTACGGTTCCTGTGATGCCTGTCGGCGTCATTGTCAGTTTGGCCTATTTCATGATAAATAAAGGCAGTGATTTTCTTTGAAAAAACAGTCCAAACCAAAAGTTTGCAAGTTGAGTTTACTTACCCCCCAAAAAATGGGAAAAAAATTTTAAACATTACCCTGGCAAGTATAATACGAAATGAAGACATAAGAAATGCAACACAAATCAATGACGTTGAAACCTCTGTTCGACATCTGAAATGGAGTTGGGCAGGTCACATCGTGCGACTACCTCATACTCGCTGAACTTCCCGAATTACCGCTTAGGATCCAAGACGGAAAGGAGAACGTCGGCAGACAGAAGAAGAGGTGCTCGGACAAACTGAAGATGCTGTTTGGCAGCCAATGGTCTACCTTGGCAAAGGATCGTCAGAAGTGGAAGACCATGTCTAAATCTAACACAATGAACGTACTACACTAGATTTTCAATTTCTCACCAAGTTCATAAGTGCTAATGGAGAAAGTTCTAAGATGAAGAATTAGCAACTTAAATTTAAGTAATGAAATTTAAATTTGATTGCTGCTCGGGAATTCTACCACTGTGCAACCCAACCGACAATCGGAGGCCTTTGCCCTCTACGGCATTGTAATAATGGGCCGGGCTGTAATAATAATAATAATAATAATAATAATAATAATAATAATAATAATAATAAACAGGAATATAATATAAATAATAATATTAAAATGAAATATTAAATAACATAAATTTTAACTTTGGCATCCAACTGCATAAATTGGGAGCGGGCAACTCAAGGCTAGCTTTATTTCATATTTATTTCAAATATGTTTTAAATGATTTCTAAAGAATTAATTTGTAAAGTATAACAGAAGCTCCAAAGTACAAAACTAATAGAGCAATATGAAATAATATAAACATTCTAACTTAGAATGGTGGCGATGGAGATAGCAAAGAGGACTGAAGATTTGGAGGACGCGTAGACGCCGGGAGAGGTGGAGTGAGAGGAGCGAGGAGGCGGAAAGTGGAGGCAGGATGGAAAGAGAAGTGAAACACGAATGATGGAGGAAGCGGGAGAGGCGAAACTGGTGAAGGGGGGGGGGAGCGAGCGTTGGAAGCGGAGCAGCACAGTAGGGGGAGCGGAGCTGGTGTAGGACGGAGAAGGTGGAAAGAAGGGGCTGGCAGTGCGAAACGTGGATGTGACAGAAGAGAGGGAAGCGGTGTGGGCGGAAAAAGGGGGAAGTGAAGAGGTCGGAAGAGGCGGGGCACAGTTGAAGGCGGAGACTGCGGTGGCGATGGAGGCGGTGTCTTTGGCCCAGGCGTTGTTAAAGCCTAGCGCACATAAACCGCCATCACGACCTCTCCTCATCATACACTTCGGAAGCACTGCCTCAACTGCCTCGAAACACCTGAAATTACGATAAGGAAGCGCAGTATTTTCAGAGCGTGCGACAAACTTTGACGCACAATTATTTCAAAAAATATTCATATTTTATATTCATATTTTTGAAAAATTCAATATGACCTTATTTGAAAAGCTGTTTTTGATTTCAAATTTCATTTTTTTTAATTGTATCTTCATAATTGTAGCTGTAGGAAGACGCCGAAAAAATATAATTTTTTTCAGATTTCGAAAAGTCAGAGTTTTTAACCAACATGAGCTATATATACCATTTTCTTAAACTTTCTTCAAAATGTCCACCCACAAAATTTTATTAAAAACCATGGAGGCGTTTTTGAAAAAAAGGTTGTTTACACAAAAATTTAAAAATTGCCTATATTTCACGCAAAATAACGCAACAAATACTCAAAAATTTTACAAATTGACATGATCTTATTTCAAAATCTAGCTACAAGGAACAAATTTTATTAACGGACAAAATCTATAATTTTTTTAGTTTTAGGAAGACGCCGATAAAAATTTTGATTTTTTTAATTTTCAAAAAATCGGAGTTTTCAACCAACATGAGATCTATGCCATTCTTTGAAACATATTCATACTATACAACAACAAAATTTAATCACAATCGATGGCGCCATTTTTTGAAAATTTTTAAAATGCCCCAGGGACTTCATGTAAAGTTCCCCCCGAAATTGAAATAATGATTTCAAATTCAAGGGGCCACGACATCAGCCAGATCGATTGGGGAATATCAATTTTGGAGAAAATCGGCCGAACATTTAAACCGTTAGCGATGTTCACAGACAGACGCTTTTGCTTCAATCGACTTTTCGGTATCAAATATCCACAAAACATAGATTCTGGCTACGCTACGTGTTAGAGGATTTTTTCTAAATTTAGCAACTGAGTTCGTCCACTAATTCGTTACCAGGGTTCTGTAGTAAAAGTGTTTCTGGCGAAAATTTGCCGTTTTCGCACAGCATTCTTTCTCTTCTTAAGCAATTCTTTCTTAGGCGCAAGAAATTAAAAATCTGCTGAACCATACAAAATTATTTTCCAAAATTCAGTACCATCACTGCTCCAGAACTACGAATAAACTTATAACACTCCAATAAATTAATTTACCAAAAGCACTCTTCAGAAACACTCAAATACAAGCTGCAGTTCCATAACGCAACACATGAAAGCAAATATTTAATGGCGAGCGCCATCTCCCCTACAGCATGGAGGTCTGATTACGTCAGCTGTGCCGCATGTAAGTCAGCATGACGACATCTGAATTAGCAATGACGCACTGAGTATGGCCACGCAGTCGATACGCGCAATATGGGAACAGGCGGAAAAACAAACAAATGTAATATCGCATTTTCAAGTCAAAATCTACACCGTTTCCTTGTTTTTGGATTTCCCTCCAGTTTGTGGATAGCTAACGAAACCATATACATCTCTCACACGACCGGAGGTTGCACAGATTTGTTTCATTTCTCCACCATTAGAAATTATTAAATCAAAGGTTTCTGTGTTTTTCTAGAGATCCTGGATTACCTAACGAAACAAGAAATACCTCAAACAAGGCTGGAGGCTGCATAGTTGTTTTTAAATTTCTGCACGCTTTGCAATGTAGTAATATGATATGAATACTAGTAGCTTTATATATATATATATATATATATATATATATATATATACACATACACAATCATTCACGTATTGGCTACCACTGACCACGCAACAGATTTGTCTCTCCAATACCCAATTGTATTCTATTCTAGAGAAATCAACATGTGGAATTTTGGGGATCAGCCTTTCGGCTGCATTCTTTGGTGAAGACAAGGTTGTTAGCCTTGAATATTAATTAGGGGGTATAGGATGATGCTATTATTATTATTATTATTATTATTATTATTATTATTATAGGGCGATGATGAGGGGTGAAAGGACTAAGATGATGGTAGGAAGTGTTAGGTGGGGTGGTGAGAGGTGTTCCTGGAATTTTTTAACCATCCCAGCATCCACCTTGTGACCGAGGGAAACCACGAAATCCCTGGTCAGGATGGCCAACCTGGGGATCGAATCCGGACCTCCCGATTGCGAATCCAGCGCGTTACGCACTGAGGCACTTTACTCGGTAT
>BOPP01000110.1:339375-360516 GCA_017312745.1 Gryllus bimaculatus
CTGATTTTATGAATGAAAATTGTACGAATTATGTAGCATATACCAAACATTAATTTTCTTTTCATATGACCTACGATATCAGTACGATAAAGCAACGTTGCCTTTGAAGCGACCTCTTAATCTCAATCAGTCACCTTAATCTTCCTTGACCTCTAGCTAAATCCTTTTATAACCTTCCCCTATTTATTAACCCCGCTTTTAACCCGCTCTGACCCCCCAAGTGGCATATGCAATTTAAATAAATTCCAAAATAGTATGCATTACACATTTTTTGAACCACCACCATCTTTAGAGCCTTTTCGTTTTTCAGTTATTCAGAGGCTCTAGCAATTAGTGAGCATAGCAGGCGACTTTACAGGGTCTTTAGAGGATTTAAACCAAGCGACTAAGAACATTATAACACCCTCCTCTGGATACGGAACTCAAAACATTTTTAACAAAGTTGGTTTATAAATTAGTACAACAATTCGCAAAATTAATTACAAACCATTTTATTACTGACACAAAAATAATCAATTAAAACCAGGAACTGGAAACTTAATTATTTTATAATTGCTTCTAAAATGTATATGTAATATATTTTAAAATACATTTTATAGTGTCACGAATAAAGAACAAAATGTGGCTAATTTTAAGATTTTAAATCATATTGCAGGCAGACAGACAGTGTGAAAAAAATCTGCAAAAATGACGAACAGATTTCGGACTTCAGCCGGCAAATATTTGTATGAGCCACAGTGCGTACTAAAATGAAGCTATTATGTAGGTGCGAGAAATCTTATAGTTCTCACGAATTATCTTGACCTAAAAATGCGTTGTAAATTATTCGTTGCACACACTCAATTAAGTGTTATTTAAATAGCTATGGGCGAAAGGGTAATGAAGTGTCAATTAAAGTCTAGTGAGGTTAGGTTTGGAGGAGCCGTATAAATATAAATAAAATCTAAGGCTGATACATTCAAACTAGAATACTAGGTGGTTTCCCAATAGCCTTACAAACACCGCAAGAACAGTCTGATTCCTGTTGATCATATCTACTGTTCTATGTTGCCGCAATATACTTCACCTATTATTCCCTAGCTAACTCGTGCTGACTAATAATTCAAAGCAGTTCCTAATCGGAACTTAATTGACCTTTTTAATAATTTGTGGACACAATTAAGATAATTTGGAAATGGCCAGATTCGCACTTTATCCGTGAAATATATATTTCCTTTATTTTCGTATGATTAACACTAATTTAGTTACTTAGCAATAAGGTGACTTAAAAACAATTGATGTTCATGGTACATAAAAATGATAACTATGTTATTTCAAAATAAGTAAAGTTATTACTCGTGTTTAGATTTCAGAAATTGTTGAATAGATGTCTCGTTTTTAGGAAGCAGATCAACTGTCTTGTTAAAAATATTAGAACAATAATTATCGTTGATTTTCACGTATTTATAGTAATAAAGTCAAAAGGATTATAGATTGCACAATAACATTAACATCAAAAACAAAAATAATTATTCTTTCCCCTTATTCTTTCCTCTAGAAGCTATAAGCTTTGTCGTTTGATTTTAAAGATTTATACGGAATAAATCTTAATCAAGCTCACAAGCCTTCACAACCTCAAATGCTTCCTTTTATAATGTTTACATCCACTTTTACGTTCATTTCAACGAATTACACCATAAATAATATTTAATGCTATTTCATTGTTTAGCACATAGTAGCAATCATGCAATGTGATGGGCTAAAGTTCTTTAAAACTTTTGTGTAAGATATTTTTATTTTACTTCCTTGCAAACTTCTTTCATAGTATAGGGAAAATATTGTAATGCAACAGGAAAAGTAGTGACTTTGGATAACATCTAATTTTATGTATTATTCTTATTCTTCTATATACATGCGTTGTCCAGTCAGATTCAGAATCCACATTCTGCGGTGTCTTGATACCGTAAAATTGGTTTACCGCAAGGCGTTTGATTTCTCGTGTGTCCGTCCGTCTGTTTAATGATTGCGGCATAGAAATTGAATAAAATATTATAGTTTTCACGGAATCAGAGTGCTTTTAATCGTTTTGCTGATAATTGGACTTTGCTAATCTTCGATTTATTTACTTGCCTCACAATTAAAAGCTCAGTTAAGTAAATTTCTCGAATAAATTTATTATTTATACCTTGCACTCTACATTTTTAAATACCTGAATTATAGATTCATTATCACATTCATTTTAATTAGGTTTGTTCAATATTTCGGGGTAATGAGAAGCCTATAGCGTCGCAACCGTCAGAAACGCCAAGGATGGGCCAGCCTGACCATCGGCCTTGACGGGATGGCCTGACCATCGGTCAACTCTTCTTCAGAAATGCATTTATTTCTTAACACAAACAACAACAATAATTTTTATTATTTCGGTTCTAGTACATCCAGTTCGTATGGATATATTCAGAAACTATCCATAGCTTATCTTCTACTGCTATTGTGGATCTGAGAAGCAGGTCTACTCTCTTCGATCTTTCAAAGCATTCTGCTTATTTATTTTTAGTTCCCCAGTAACTTCTGTTGCTAGGCAGGATATACGACTAACAAACAACAACGTTACAAACCGCATAGTTTGGCCACGCATTCATCCCATTTTACACGGACATTTTTTCACCATTTTTCATCTGTACACAAAAGTGACGGAGCAGACGGGATGCCACTTGGAAGGAAAAATGACACATGCTTAATTTTTAGGTACAGATTTCACCCAATTTGATTACCGCGCTCCTGGCGTTACCTTTTGGAACTTTCTCTGGTTTGCTGTGCGTCTGGTGTAATTTATTACTTTCGGACAATTTCGAGAGTGTTCAAGTATGTTGAATTGTAATGTCAAGTGATCATGTTATTTTTATTTATTTTCAGCCTCTCGTATACCCCTTGAGAGGTTGGCCTCCCAACTCTCGGTACAGTCGGTTATGTAGTGAAAGTGATTCGGTCGTGACTAGAAAAATAAAACATGTACCGTGATCTAATGTATCGTTCCATGCTCAGTGCCAATGTAACCTAACTTACCATAGATGTAATGTTCAACTCTTTGATTTTCAGTGCTCATTGCTGCCTACAGAGAAAATATTTTTATCACGATTAGGGAGAGAAAATGAAATGACCGTGTAAAACGCTAGATCTCGTTCATCCAGTTTCGATACCGAAACAAAATCGCGTATAACGAACATCCGTGCATTTTACGCAATATATACGCAATATGTACGTAATCGCGATGAACATATTTCTTCAGTACGCCGCAAAAAATGCTGAAGATATACTTCGATTTATATGGAGCTGCATCAGGCAGGTTGTCAGCTGTCCCGGTGTCACGCAGTAGGGAGCTTACACGTCACTACAGTGACGTCACTATGGTGACTTGACATCGTAACCGCTGATTGACTTCAAATGCAGTAACGTTTAAATACAACACAATTAAACACAGCTGTGGTAACAGATTAAATGAGGTTATATTAGCGTTGAGCACGGAAAGAGACATTAGCACCCAGTATGTTTTATTTCTCACTACATAATTACTTCACATTACAATTCAAACACATTTGTATGCTCTTAAACTGTACGAAGGGAACAAATCGCACCACACGTGTAGCACACTCCTGCGAAAAGCACGTGTTCCCACCATGTGCTTGTGGCATGGTCCTCTTCTCGTTCCAGGGCCTTGAGAAATATCCAAAAGTGACGCCAGGAATGCGGTAGTCAAATTGGATGAAATCGGCACGGAAAAACGAAGCATGCGTTATTTTTTCGTACAAATTAAGTCTGTCCCGTTGTTTTTCTGTACCGACAAAAAGTGGTGAAAACCATCCGACCGTATAAAACGAGCTTAAGACATGATGCCTCTTTCGTGCCGATCGGCGGCCCGGGCGCGCGGGGTATCGCGCTGCGGGAGTCGCACCGCGCCAAAGCCACGGGCTACGGGGCTCCCGCGGGCGGCACAGGGCGGCGCGGAGCGGCGCGGGGCATTGGCGTCCACGACGCGGAAGAGCGAGCGACGAAGGCAGGCGAGCGGGCGGGCGGGCGGCGGCGGCGGCGGCGGCGGCGAGCACAGGCCGAGGGGCGTTGTGTTTCCGTACACGCTGCGAGATCAGACGCGGATCACTGGGCTATATGATGTGCCAGGGAATTTTTGAGCCCGGCGAAGAAAGACAAAGAGCGCGAGTGGGAAAGTCGTCGAGTTCTCTTGAGAAAATTAAGAGTCAAACCGAGCTACCGGTTGTAATTGAAAGGTGCGCAGACTCCTCTGGAGAGCATTTGTAAATCGAGAAGAGACCTCTTCGTGAGAAATATTAGAAGTAGTAATGACGGAGAGGGGGGAGAGACCGGGGGAGGGGGCACACGCAATTATAAATGCAGGAAGTCCCGTAACGGAACTCTCACACTATAATCCAAAATATTCTGCTTTAATAGTCTATAGAAGCAGCGACAATGGCCTTAATTTGGGAGCTCTTTGATTAATATTTCTTCACAAAAGTATAGTCTCAACAGAAACAATAATTTAAACTGACCAATTACGTGCAGATAAGTTAATAATATAACGTATAGTTATTTGTGCTCCAACAGCGTTATGAGAGTTCTAATGATCGAACGGCAACAAAAACCCTCGACGGCATTTTGCCAAGGCCTTTTTGTTGCCTGAGAACATTAGAACTAGTTAACGCCCGTGGTAAATTAGGAGTTAATTTTTTTCCTAATTTTAATGATTCATATTTACTTATTTACTATTTAACTACATGTTAACGTGACTCAGTTTGTATTTTAATATTTCCCTTCCATAATTCCCTCTCATAATTCACTCCATAAGTGAATACGTAACATCGATTGTTTTTATATTTCCCTCGTATCCACGATCTCTCGATCCAGGTAAATTATGCGTTCTATAGCGAGCTTCGTATTGAAGGCAGTAACGAGCAATAACGTTTCAGTAAAAAATACAATATTTAACAATAAGGATGCCAAAAAAACTATGAACTGTTAAATGTGAAATATTTGTGCTCACCAATCCTGTTTATTTATTAATATTTTGGAAGGATAAGAAATAAAATAATTAAATATGTTCAAAAAATTGTCATCCCGACCAGAATTCAAACCCGGGTCTCCTGGTTTACGATCAGTTGCTCTAACCACTAAGCTACGTTTTAATCCCGGTCGCTGTGACAATTATTTGAACATATTTAATTATTAAAATACATTTATTACGCAGGAAGAAGGTCACAACTTGTGTTCTTTGCGTCTGCGGAACTTATTTCCGAGCGTAAACGCTTCCAAAAAGGTGATGACACTTATATAAAAAATAAATTATAGTTATATAATTCTCTCTTCTCGCCGTCGTTAATTGCTTAACTACGCTCCGTGAAGTTACGGAATTTAAGACATTCGAGACACAACAGCGCCGAGCTCCTGGCCGAAGGGATAAAAGGCAATGACTGACTGCGATGTAACGAGATAAGACACAATTTAACGGAGGATTACTACATGTAACTATGATCGATGTCCAAAAGGGAAGTCATTGTGAAAAATTTGCAACGTAATTTTTATAAAAAAAATGTAACATTCACGTAAATAAAGACAATATTTTACTATTTACATGCAAAATGCAATATTTTGATACGATATAAATTGCAAATCGCAGCAGCAATTTCAGATATTCCTATTTTTTTAGAGAGTACACTAAAGCTATACAAAATCGCATGGAATTCAACATCGAGATGTCAAAACTATCACTTTCCTTGCTTCCGTTCTCACCTAATCCTTTATTCCGTCCTACGCTTTTTGCGGATGTGGTGTTTCTTCCATTTACATGTGCCTGATCTCTCACTTTACCGTCTGTCCTATTAGCCACCCTTGAACACCGATACTATTAGGTGTCAAGGGCTAAGGATTTATTCATTTTTCATTTTCCATTTTTCTTTCTTTCTAATTTCTTCTCTTTCCTTTATAACGGGGACGAAGCCTTCGAAGCCAAGTAAAGGCAACCCTCCTGTGTCCGAGAAAGACAGATGAAAAATCCCTTGGACCTCATTCACAGTGAGTGATGATCCTGCATCATTTGGATCTGCAAACTTTCATAGAAAATCAGCGGAAACTGGTGGACATAATACCCGACGATTTTCGGCAAAGTAAAGAACAATGAAAATTGGAACTTGGAATATTTAAATGCTGTACACCATAGATACAGAAGTATTAAAAGAAATTGGCTAGTACTGTACGGATATTATTAAATTTTCAGAAACAAAAAAGGAAAGGTTCAGAACGGAGGGTTACACATTTTACTCGAGGGTACGAAAATATGAGACGGTTCGTAGTGGTGTGACCTTGTAAATAAAACAAAAGTCCAGGAATAACAAAACCCTGGGAAAAGATAACTGATTGATTGTAAAAAGTTGAAATGAAACTTTACAATTATACAATTATAGTCATTTCCGTGAACCCCCTAATTACGATGCCATTGTAAGTGTAAAATAAGAGTTTTTAATGGGTTGTTAATGTAACTGGCGTTAAGTTTGTTACGTTTACTGGCAACAATCAACAAACGCAAAGAAATAATCTTACTGGGGGACTTAATTGACAGAAGTGACTGACAAGTCAGTAGTCCGGTAGTGCTACATACGGTGAAAATATAATACATGATGTCAACGAGCGATTAATTAAGCTGCTTCAACAAAAAGCCTTGAAAATAACAAAAGGGAGGTTTAAACATAAATAATACATACAGCGGTCCACATGAATTCAGCGTACTCGGAAATTGAGGTCCATATTATTGTGAAACTGAACTAAAATAAAAGTCGACGTGCGAGTCAAGAGGGAATGAGAGTGCTTCTCAGATCTGTTTTGCGATCTAAAGTGCAACTAAAGCAATCTCAAGTCCCACTAAAAAAGAGTTCTCGAGATCCATATAATCAAACCCAAGTCGATGAAAGAGCGATGTCAACAAAATATGTTATCTTAGAAGCCTGGATGATAAATCTACACATATTTTGCCCTGACGATATTCTACACTACGTTTTCTGATGAGTACCGCTTCAATTTGTACTACAGCGATGGCGTGAGCCGCGTGATTGAAGCGTGGCCCGATTGAAGCGTACGTGATCGACGCTTCAATGGTGATTGTTCCGCACCATGGCGGACAAACGCAAAATATGATGGTTTGAGGTCCCATTGGGTACAATGAGCGATCTCTCCTCATACGTATTGAGGGCAATCTAACAGCAACCACTACATCAGGGAGGTTTCAGATCCCGAACTACTGCTCCTCCTGCAAGCAGCTCCACATGCCATATTCAGCAGGGCAATGCTCGATCGCATGTGGCGAAGAAAGTACAAGCTTTCTGTGAAGAATGACGGGTACCACTGCTTCACTGGCCTGCACGTTCGTCTGACATGTCGCCAATCGAACATATTTGGGAAATGATCGGTCTGCAATTTGTTCGTTCTGGTCCTTCTCCAGCCACTGCCGATGCTTTGTGATCACGCATAGGCACCGCGTGTTCCCCAGCAGCATATCCACACTCTCTTTGAATCCATGCCACGACGTCTAGAGGTTCAAAAGGCAGCGCGTGGCGGTTTCACACCGAGGTAAATATTCATCGTCAAAATGCAGGAAAAGTTACGTAATTTTAATTGTATATAGTTATATTCCTAATCTGTGCAATAAATTTCATTGTATTAGTATGAATCCTTGGTTTTATAATTTCCACAAACACCACTGTATATCAAGTTCGGTTGGCTAACAAAATGTGATATGTACAGGAAAGAATCCCAGATGCAATGTATAATTGTGTGTAGTATACATCAATCTGACTTTGAAGCCTTGGGCGAAAAGGATGATTATTAGAAAAATAAGAAATGTTTACTGTGGTCAAATAAAATCACTGAGGATTTTGTAGAAAAGAAAAAAAAGTTCAGGAAGTGTATTTGCACATGCAGATAAAGATAGTTCAGAATATCAAAGGATGAAAAAAAAGACTTAGAGAAAAATAGTAAAGCCAAGAATGAATACGGGCAACAGATATTTAAGGAAGTCGAGTGTTTAGAGAACTTGAGTTAAAGATATTCTAGAACATAATATGAGGAATAGAAATGGGAAAAATAATCCCAATTACTACGCGGCAATAGAGTAATTCTAATATCTTTTTACTGAAGAGACGCTAGAGTAAAGTGAGGTCTAGTAACAAGAACCACAAAACAGAAACACCTATAGTCTCTGATGTTACAGATGAAATAAGAGCAGCTTTGGCTCTCGTGAATAATAGGAAGACTCCTGGGCCAGGAAACATTAGTGTAAAACTTCTAAGAGCAGCACCTGATAGTGTGGTGAAAAAACTTCAAACATTTTTACTTTCTCGCACTTACTTCGTAAGGAAATGTTATACAATCGTGCCCGAATTAAACGTCGAATTTTTGGTAGAAAAACTCATTGCCGGGACCTTGTGTCGAAAATGTGAATAAATCCTATCACCATATATAGTAAATTACTACCTCTAAGACGTGGTTTAGTTTAGACGTGGTACAGTGTTTATGTTGTGGGTCCTTGATACCGAAAATTCGATTAACGCCAAAACGTCTGCCTGTCCATCCGTCCGTCTATGGTTAACACTAGCACCAAAACCGTTCAGCCGATTTTCACCAAAAATGATAGTCCCAGATCGATCTGAACGAATTCGAGGATTTGGGAGTTTCAATACGATATTTCGACTTTTGAGGGTACATTTCATGAAGCCTCAAAAAATTGAACTTTTTTTAAAAAATGGCATCAAATTTTTTAAGCGTTAACGACGGTTAAGAGAATAATGCAGATGAATAATAATGTTCGTTGAAATCCTAGATTTTTCAAAAATTGTAGACGGTAATGTTTTGGGGGGCGTCTTCCTACAACTCGTATGATATTGAAGATAGATATTTTTTACCTTAATGAAATATGTTCTTAATTGACATCTTGAAATAAGGTCATTTACAACTTTTTAAAAATATGAGTAGTTTCCTCCTAACTTTGCTCAAAACATAGGCAATTTTTAAATTTTTAAAACACTTGTTTCTCTAAAAACAGCAACTTCTTCCTTTACATTTTCTCATGTTATGTATCATGGAACAGAAAAAATATATTGTCCCATTTTCGGCAAACTGTCCTTTTTTTCGAAAATTGCAAAAAAAATTAACATTTCAAAATTACAAAAGTTGATTAAAAACGAATAGTTTTCGCGTGAATTTGTGTTCAAATTAATGAAATTTCTATTAAAAAAACAGTTTTTTCAAAATCCGATTAAACTTTTTTCGTCAATTTTTTTCTCGTATAGAAGGCACGCTTCAAAGAATGGAGCGTATCTCACTTTTGTTGAACTTTCTGAATTTTCGAAAATCGAAAATTTGAAAATTTAGAAGTAATGCGAGAAAGTATGTTCTATCGTAGTTAATAAATAGAAATAAAAGGTCTTCCCCAAAATGATCCATCAAGTGAGTGCAAAAAGGTTTTCATTATTCCAATCTATAATAAAGGAAGCGGGTCAGCGACTACTGTCGAGGAATAAGTGCCATGTTTAGTAGCAAGGTATTACGGTAGGGTCCTAAAATGGAGAATCGAATATCAATATATCCGTACAGAAAGGCTTCTAGTGATGGTGGTTTATTCACTTTTTCTGTACCAGAGCCCTGCAGTAAGAGTTTTTCTGTGGAAATCACCGATTTCCATCGCAGTTTTACAATATTTTCTTGTTACTACGTTAGTACGTAGTAAAGCGAGAAAGTAAAACAAAAACTAGAAAGAAAAAAAAAGACGTGGAAAAACGATTGGCGGAAAGGTTCCTTAGGGGAGGAGACTGGTGTTAGAGATCACCTGAAGGAAGTGATAGAGGGTGTATTGCAAAGGGGGGCATGGGGGGGGGCACGCTGCTCGTGGGAACGGGCCGTGCGCCCGGGTTCGCTCGCCGCCCCTTGCGCGCCCAGCGCATGCCTAATTAAGCCCTTTAGGCCGCTTCGGCTTGTTTCACAGCGGAATGGCCTTCGCGAAGGACAGCGCTCGCGGGGCCGGAAGCGATCGAGCTAATTGAGGAGCCGCCCTCCCCCCTCCCCCCCGCGCCCGGACAGACGACAGTCGCGTGCGTGAGGACGAGCAAGGGGGTGGACAATGCTCCCTGACACCGAGTCAGCGCTCCTCGCAGTCTTCTTGATTGCATCTTTGTTGCGTTTGAATTGAATTACGCCCAGTGCCGATTTCGGTCAAAGAAGTGCCAATCGGTTTTATTTTCTTATGTTTTTCATGCGAAACATCCAAGCAATTTATTGCTTTCTGGTATCTTTCTCAATAAATTAGGAAATAAGAGTGCACTTAAACGTTTTTCGATAATGTGTTCAGTAGTTCCGCTTGTGTTGAAAAATTACTTTGCAGTACAAAATGAAAAAAAAAATCATTGTTTTAACTTAATTCCTAGAGTACCGCACGTACTTTAATTTGACATTTAACTATCTCCAGCGCCTTGAAAACCATCCAAACCACCTAGCCCTCAACATCCTAGACAATAGTGCAGATATCCATCGACTAACCAGAACCTCACCCCTACAACTCCCATATAGATTCTCAACAAATAACGGAAACATTACCCTCAGCTAATAAACTATCCCACTTTCTGCCAACCGAAAATAATACTTGCTTTTTGTTATAGTATGAAGAAGTAGATGAAGAGAACCGATGGGTACCTTCACTGGAATAACAATTCTACAACATCATATTTACTTATTATTTTGTAAAAAATAGATTGTAAATTTTTTGTAACAAATAAAAAAATTGACATTTAACAACACTTCTCTCTCAACTGGGGAAGAACTTTCTTCTTGTTCAATATTCTCTTAACCCTTTCATTTCCATTATTTTTTCATAGAAACGGCTTCTGTTACGTGCAATATTGAGACATTCTCCGAGTGTTATAACAGTTTGTTTCAGAAAATGTATTTTAGTTTTATGTCAATCTGCTACTTCAACGTAAAACAATCGTAATAATGTTTTTAAACTTCAGGTAAGTATTACAAGACATAAACACAGGTTATCGTAAAAACATATACACTAATTTAATTGCATAATCGCTTCAATTTTTTCACTATTGACAATATACCACACATTTAGGTAGTTATTGTAAAAATAGAACATCTATAAATATGTAGTTATACCCCCATAACATTTTAAAAGTTTAAACAATTAATATACTATTCTTACTACTGGTTAACATTTGTTCTTACATTTTTGAGAAATATGGTGTCCCTTGAAGTTGTTTGCCATTTAGAGAATTTTGACACAACAGTTTCACTTAATGACAGTTTTTTTTATCTAACACAAAACATAGACTTCATCTAGAATTTCAGGAGTAGAGAATCGCACAGCTACTGACTTTATTAGAAAAAAAGGAAGCCAATAAAGAAATAAGTGGCCCTAACGGATTCAGATTTAAGGTTTTATTAGTGCAAATAAAATGATATTCTCAATGAAATGACGTAAAACTTTACTACGTGCCACTGACGACGTATGCTAATTTTCCTTCAACGCGATATTCGTAGTGAACTGATCTATTAGTAAATATTGGATAATATGTTGAAATATCGTGAGAAAGTGCAAAGAATTTATTACAACTTCGGAGTCGCTTATTGCATCTTAACATCTGCCTAACGGCATGACTGCATTTCTATATGCATCTGCATGACTTTGACATTATTCCTTTCCACAGCAACGATGCAAAGTTACTTTGCCATTAAAATCTATGGACATCGCGCCCATTAATTAACTGTTTTTAAATTGTGTTCGTGACGAGGGGCCTTGAGAGGCCCTGCAGTATTTTACCTACATATTAACCCTTTGTAATCTCTTAGCCGAGCAGCAATTATGACTGAGTTGAGAAACTGGAACTCTACACCTAGAACAATGGTCCAAGCACAGAGAAGGGTTCATGGGCTACCATGTGAAACTATATGAAGGTACAAGGGCCAGATAGGCCTGTGTGATGTACGTGGAGCGCGAATGTGCTCTTCACTGGAAATATCCTCAAAAGAAGAGGTATGTACCGCGAAAAGACCTAATAGGTAGCAGCTGAATAGTGGGTGAGGCAAAACTGATTAGCTAGCTCAGACTTAAGATCACTAACTAGCACGAGAAAGTCTGTGCATTTCTACAGCACTTCTGGTCTCTTTTATCAAGATTTGTATAGTTTGCTTATATTAAATTAATCATAGCAAATGAGATTTCATTACAAAGATAACTATCTGGTTTCTCGCAAATATATATTATACTCGTATTACCTACACAGTCTTTAATTGCACAATTCTATCCGTTTGTTAGCGCTTATAAACATAAAACATAATCACACACTGTATCTCACAATATAGTGTTTCTGAACGGGCGCGATCTTTCCTTCCTTAACAAACGGACCACGGGCCGCGTGCGGTCTCTTTTCGCTTTCTTGTTCTATCCTCACCACTTACATACATACTTGAATACGCTACACTACGAGACGCCGGGTGATCTGTCGGGATAACAGAGCTTGTCCCGGCTGGGGCGGTGCTCTTCTACTGAGAGATACCTAGTTGGAGAAGTGTACTGGTATGTCGGCGACGGATCTCGCCATCCAGACCGAGAGAGATGGTATAGGGCATCAACTGATGTCACGGCAGTCCCTCTGACCGGGAGGTTCTAGGTTCGAGTCCCGACTGTGGCACGATTTTCGACACTAGCTTGTTAGCTAGGTCGAATTCAGTTGCTGTATGGAGAATTTTAGTGGCCGGCTGCTCTGATCGGTAGTTTTCCGTGGTTTCTCCAATCAACACAAGGCGAATACCAGATCAGTTCCCTAAGAAATGGGCCACGGACCGCGCATGATCACACCTACCTCTTCCTTGTACTATTCTCACTCCTTACACAAAAACACACCCACTAACACGCACCACACTATTACACATTCCGGGAGACCCGCTGGCAGCTTGTCCCGGCTGTGACGGTGCTCCGCTGGTGGTATATACTTGGTTGTAGAAAACTCCGTTAGCCGACGGTAGGTCGGCGCCGGGTCTCGCCATACTGCGGGGTGAAGATCACCGCCACCTCCTGATCAAAAAGCATGCACTACACTTACGGGAATAATGACCCTGGTAGTTGATGTGCCCGGAATCTCTAAACAATCAATCGACCTCCAGCAGGGAAAGACCACCGCAACTTCCACGGCTAAAAACACGACACTTATGGGACCTTAAGAGTTGACATTTCCGGAATAACGAATCAATCAATCAATCATGATTCTTGCATGACTAGTCAAAGACAGTCGACCTACCGCCCTGGCTGCTCGGAGTGGTGGCGCTGGGCGCGAGGGCGTCGCTAGCTGCGCGGGGGGGCTGCGCTGTCCCACCTGTCCGCCCGGCGCGCCGCGGTGTCGCACGACATTAGTCTGGATAACGGCAATTACGGCGCATTATCCGCGGATCGGGGCGACGAAGCCGCTTCAATTAGCGCAGCGCGCGGGTGGCGGTCGCGGGTGCGGACGCCCGCCGCCGCCGCCACAGAGCCGGAACGGGAGGGGTGCCCAGGGAACGCGCGGGGACCGGGGAGCGGAGCAGGGGGTGCGCGGGCTTGGGACGTAGATGGAGCGCGGGAGTCGCGGGGAGGCCGTGGGGGTCGCGGAGAATCCGGGGTGACGCGGGGACAGGTGGGACACGTAAGGACTGTGAGGACTTTGACGAAGTGTGGGTAACTATGGAGACCGCAGAGGGATGTGGGGGGACATGTTGTGGGTGTGTGCTTGGCCTATGTCGACTCCCTCCGACCGAGACCCGTCCCAGTGTATCAGGCTAAGAGACTGGGCTAAGAGTTCACTCATATCTCCCCACAAGACAACGCTTCCATCACCCTTACGCCATGTCCCTCCTCACTAGCCAGCCCTCGGGCTCGCTGCTGCCTTGTCCGGCACCTCGTGCCTCCCTTACACCGTCGCGTCCGTCCATCTCCCCCCACACCTCCTCGCCAACGCCTTGCCCTCCCCCCTGCTTCACTCACCGCCCTGCCGTACCTCTTCTACTGCCCACCCCTCCGGAATCCTCTGGGGATCCGCCTCTATCTCTTGCCTGGCCCGCTCGGCTGGCTGTTTGCCTCTAGCACTACGTGGCTCCCCACATTACACCTCACATCTCTCCACTCAACTCTTATCCAGTCCTTATCAAGTACGATCTCTGCCGCCATGTTGTGCGATTCCCCTGATCATTTCCCTGCCGAATGACACGCCTCGTCTACCATTTCAACCACCGTCTCATCCCCTAGGATGGAGGATCATCAAACATTGCGCCCACCCTTCACGTGCTAAGTTCACCTTCAACATCCAACCAACCCTCAGGCTAACGCCGTCTCCACATACCCCCATCCCTCACATCACACAGGCCCTGCAGGCCGCCTTTCCCTCTGTGTCCTCTGGTATTACCGTTGCCCCAACACTCACTCGAACTAGTCACACTTGCGTTGTCACACAGCCAACAGCGATTCCATTTTCCTGATCAAGGAGGCCTACGAATTCACTTCTGCCAACCAGCCGTCTTTGCTTTGCTATGCATATCATGACACACGACAGAAATCTTCGTACACCCTGACGCCCTTTCCTTTTTCATCGCCCAGACCTCGATCTCGCCGGTTCCCACTAGCCCGTCTGGGTATCGCCCAACAGCATTCCGCGGTCACTTTTCCCTCAGCCGTGCTTCGCAGCTAATCCCCTTTCACTTTTAGTTACCCTGGAAGGCATAGCCCGACTCCATTGCGTTTGTTCTTCCGATGTTTCGGAAGGAGCAAACATTTTAGTTAAGTTTGAATTCATAAGTAACACATAAATATGTTCTCGCACCAGACCATGGAAAACTTCAAACATAGGTAAACATGGCAGAATCGTCCGAATAGTGTGTGTTTAGTCAGGAAGATGCTCATGATAGATGTTTAATGTTTTGTTTCCACAAACTTCTAAGCGGTGGTTTTCAACGTTGTCAGTGTTCTAAAAGAGTCTGCTCATATTCTTGAAAACAGAAGTGGATAAATGATAATCAATCAATGTGATTCTAAGCAAACCACGGGAAACGTATAAAAGAACCCTCACACTAAGGAGGAAAACAAAATGGGAAGGAGTCGCGCTATGCCTTTTTGGGGAGGTATGTAAATGGCTTACGAAAAGTTGACCGCGGAATGCAGTTGGCATACATCCAGCCCGCGTTCCTCGTATTGGGGCGCCGTCTCACCTTTCGGGTCGATCTCGACACCCTCGTCACGGGCATCGCGAGAGCCCACCTCCCTTCTCGAAACTTCGTAGCGGCGATTCACCTCTTCACCCAGATTGATTGATTATTTGTTTCCGGACGCGTGAACTATTATGACAGTGAGCCCCGTGGGTGTATTCTTGAATTGAATAGAATTGAATTACGTGGCGAGACTCGGGCCATCAGGCCCGCTCTTCCGTCTGACCACGCAAATTTCGCTACGCTCCTTTCATCAACTAGCAGAGAAAGGAGGTATTTCTTGGGCGAGAAACAGGCGATTTGAATTTAGCTCAGAGGCGTCATTTAGGCTTAAGGATCTTTTTACATGCAAGTAAATCTACGAACATGGGACAGCCGGATTTACTTCCCCTCCGAAGGAAGGCGTACGAAGGATTTTTTCGCCCTTAAAAATCCACGGCTTCGATCGGGTTTGAACCCGCCAAGTTGGGTTCAACAGTCCAGTACGCTAACCGTTACACCATCGCCGCCGCATATTCTTGGAGGTAACACACCAGCTCAGGTGGCTCACAGCATCAATTCGTGTAGTGCCTCTGACCGGCAGGTTCTAGGGTTCCACTGCCGACGGTAGCACGATTTTCAACGCTAGCAAGATAGTGAGATCGAATTCAGCCGCTGTCTGGAGAAGAATTCTAGCGTCCGACTGCTCTGAGGGAAGGCAATCTGTGTTTTTTTCGATCAATACCAGGCGAATACCGGAGCAGTACCCAGATAAATGGGCCACATACTGGGCACGATCTCCTTTCTGTTCTCCGGTTCCTTGCCCTTTCCTCTCTTACACACTGGCGGCCCGCTGGGAGCCGATTTATGGCTGGGAAAACACTCCGCCAGCTGACATGTACTTCGGCTACCACGCTTTTCGGCAAGGCAAGATCACCGTCGCCTTCAAAGATTTAAAAATCATGCTAATGACCTTAGTAGTTGATGTGCTTGGACTCACTAATCAATTAATTACAGTAGGGAACAATTTTTTTTCATGTTACGAATGTACCAACTATTTTTAGTTCGTTGGTATTCTATACAACATTGGTAGTGCAAATGATAATGGTTTGAGTTTTCCCTACAAAAAAATCTAAGCTTCATTGCACACTGGTGAGCAGCCCATAGTTTGTCCTGATCACAAGGGCGACAGCCAAAATATAAAGAATTAGCAAGTTTTGTAGCTTCATATATTTTTTCCTTTGACGGTTGGGTGTAAATTTTTTACATTCGTAACAGAAGTTATCGGATTGGTTCGCACACTTTCGTTGTAAAATGACGATTTGCGTTTTATCGAAACGATTCAATTTAAGAGATCATTTGATGAATTTGAAGGGACGTCGCGTCAGCTACCCAGACGAGAGTGTATTTTGACATACTGTAATGACGATCAGTGGAACACGTATGTAGTTAGCGTGATTAATTAAGAAGAAAAACTAGAGTACCCCAAGGATATGTGTTAATATAATTCGTATCTTCTCTTTAGTGTAAAATGCATTGGAAACCCGGTGTTTGATGAGCTTGTGGATGTTTCATATTCATTGCCGAGGCATGAGGCCGGAGACTTGCCATCGACTGAGAAAAGCGCGAACATTACAAGTCAGTTTAATCCTACAAAATTGGTAATTGGTTGTAAGCGAATCTTATCCGAACTACCTTTACACGTACCATATCACATTATGCAGTGCATTCGACGCATGTTCCAGTTACCCTTGAAGTGTTTACCAAGAAATACTCGCGGCCTGAATAGTCACAAGGTTGTCTTCACGCCTTTCAACTTGCCACCATCACTGTCAGGTCACTCACTGCCTTTGCTTTGCATATCGCTGTACACAATAGTAGATTTGAAAAAAATTTAAGCACTTTTCTTAATGATCCGTAGGGCAAGGAAGGCACGAAGCCTCACATATCTCAGGAGCCACGAAAGAAATCTACACCTTCTTTACGAGCTGAAGAAATAAGAAAATCTGATTGTTACGAGCCAAGTTGTTCTGATCCTTAGTTGCATGTATTAGGCTTTTGCAACGTCACCATCTACTCACATCATTTGTAGTAAAAACACCTTGGTCGCATTCAGGTATCACATGACCTGATTCAAAATCACGCACGTAGTTTGGGTTTGGTATTGTTGCTAGATATCTCCGGAGCGATTGGAGATGTCAGGAAGTCCATGCGTGACAAGAAGTAAATTATTACTTTCAGCATACATTGCCAGGTGGGCATATGTTTCGTAATACATGAACATTGATTTTTTTTACATTTCTTAACATCTATCATCATCTTCTTTCTTAACTATACAATGAAATTACCAACTGTCACCTTTGAAATCCTTCAGTGTATATATATCTACACCTTATTTACGAGCTGAAGAAATAAGAAAATGAGAGATAAGAAAACGAGAAAAGAAATAGGAAATAATATATATATATATATACAACTAACAGTGACTTATTTAATGTAAGACAGGCATGTTTAATGGCAGGTGACGCAGACGAAGTGCTAGCGCTAAGGTGGAAGATCCATAAGCTCCGCGAGGGCTCGGAACGGCGGGCGGCCGGTTCGCGGACGCACCTGTCAAGCAGTACCGCGAGCCTCCAGGCCCAAAATTTTACAGGATACTCCTCAGATGCACGACTCGTCCGGTCGTCCGGTGCGGTCGGGCTACTTCTATATTCGAGGCATTGATAACGCATCTAATTGAATCCTTACGATTTAGGTTTCCGGAACGATTCAACGAGATCTTATTTATGACGTATTTACCAAGTTACAACTCAAAAGACTTTAATTTCAGAAATATGCGTGACATGTACAGTCACCTATCAATCCAAATATCTATCCATCCATTCATTCATCCATCCATCCATCCATCCAACCCTACCAAGAACCGGAATTTCGGGTATAAAATTGTTCTTTTTTTTTACTTTCAAAGCTTCGGGACAGAATGAGATCTCTAATTTTTTTCTTCAATTTTCATCTCAATAATAACTGAAGTGATTCCAATTCTTTCCCTTCCTGTTTAGGGAGGAAAAAATAAAGTGGCGACGTTTACACACTGTTACTCGTTTTGTTAGGTCACTTTAACCTCTCCATCTTTTTAGTCAATCCACTTTTTTATGTTAGTGGTTAACATTTTAATTTTTAAACGAAACATCTAAGCAAAAACCGGAAAGATTGTTTCTTCTCAAATTTCGTGCGTTCACAGAACCTAAACATCCTAGTGTGGTTTGTGCTGTAATTTCTTCACTGCCATTTACTGAATCGAAAATCAATGTTGAAAATCGGACTGTGAGCAGCTGGGAACTGACTACGAGGAATCGACCTTTTGACACAGACAAGTTCAGAGAGTAAGGAGTAATTCGACTGCCCTCGACCTATCGGATCGTAAGCAATATCAGTCTTGACCCCACTGGCCGTTAAAATATAAATCGCATCACAAGTTTAGTGGTTTATATGGCTGATCTCACTCGCACACATTCTCCTATTAAACGTCGACTACCACTTGAACATACACAATACGTCCGCCATTTTCCTCGCCAATTAGCGAGAAGAGGATATTGATTAGTGGAGAAGTGAGAATTTATAGAACTTCCTAGCAGTTTTTTAATTCTATTTTTAAATATGATTTTGTTTCCATTATTGTTTAAATAGTTCAACAATGTTACCATTGGACACTACAGAATTTTACATAAAATTAACGACTGCTTAAAGTACAAAATAATAATGGAAAAGGAGTAATGGAATGAAATAATTGGTTATAAGTGGTGCAACTTATATAAATCTCTCACGATGATGATTAACAATCGAATTACAGAAGTTCTACTGTTATGTGAGAAATGTAATGTCATAGGTACAATGTTCATAGTTTATTATACGTTTTGATACAAAATATCTTTTTGGATTACTAAACAGCATTAATTTAAGAAAACCGTAGATGTATAGATTTAGAGAATGTAATAAGTTTAATTGGGATGTAATGGAAACCAACAGCACATTCTTTTTCGCTATAGTAATAGATTCGTAATATTTAAATAACACAATTTCTGAACACATCTCTGCCATCACTTGTGAAACCCTTTACCAATAGTAACACTTTAGATGCAAAAAAAATATTCTCTTAAAGATAATACAGCAACACAAATTCAACAATCCCAAACTATGTTCCGTAAAATGAGAAACATTATCGCCCATCAATGGGCACTAATTAAATTAATTTCAAACTGCCGTACCGCAGCGTTGCTATTGTATTGCGATCCGATCTTATAAATGACCTCCAAAAGAAACCAAAAGAAGTGTGATTAAAAAAATTTCCAAATTTCTAAAATACGCAAAGAATTACACGCCATTATTAATAAAATGCCAATTGAAAGAGTTTGTACTTGTGTCTGCAGAATTAAAACTTGCCAGAATAAATATTCTTAATGACAATAGCGCCCAAAAGCAAAAATTAAATGGTAAGCGACCAGTGCTAACAACTGGTCTGAACAATGACTTTAAAAAAATTAATTACAATATGCCAAATCACAAATGAAACACCATGGTTTTGTGCAGTGTTAAAGGACGAGGATACCAGTTGTGCGAACTACAACATTTAAATAAATATGAAAGGTGCTTCCAGGATACAAAGATTTGAATCTTTTTTTAAGAAAACAAAAATTTCTCTCAATTCATGGTACGGTTTCCCCTTCGGAGACAATTCATTAGATCGAAGAGGTCGAAAGCAAGAAATTGACCTATGCGCCCGCGCAGCTGTTAGCCTCGCGTGGAGGGGGGGGTTGTGAACAGAACACCTGGCGATGTAATGAGCCCAAGCTCCACGCGACCACGAGTGTGCTGTGTCCTCTGTTGTGCAATCCATGCCAGCCTCACACTCTTCTACTAAGTGGACTAAATTAATAAGTTCTCGATTGGTAGATGGAATAACAGTAAAGTTTTCTCCACTTGCATATTTTGACTTTTTTTGGTACCGGCCATCGAATTTTCATTTCGAATCATCAAATTTTGATGTATCAAATCATCAGATTTCAAACTAGCTCTACTAAACTGATGAGTGGCGTATTTCTTGTTACCAGTGATCGGGTTCAGACATGGATGTTACAAGTAACCTTTCATCTTAATCTCATGTATGTGTGTATTTGTATGAAGGATTCCGTAACCTTCATGTCATTGTAATCGCCTTAATAAACTATCTTAAGGTTTCAGTGTATGTGCGAAATTATCGTCCCATACAGTTCATTCTTTCAATATCCATCGCACTTCTCTGAGAGCTTCTCACGTTAGAAAACCCGAAGAAAAGGCCTGTTCAGTTAGGTCACGAGAGACTTTCCGTCCTCATGGTAGTTTTCTACGTGATCCTTCTATTATAGTTTTCTTCTCGTAGTTTAGGCAAATTTGGACCATTATGTGGCATGTGGTGCAGAGAGGTATCAGTTGCTATAGCTGAGCGGTAAACTGTTGCCTTTGCAACATCACTGACCGTCAGGTCCTTCGCTCCGAATTTCGCCAGCGGCGGGTTGTCAATATCACAATGGTAGCTATCTTCAATTCAGCCGCTTCCTGGAGGAGAGTAATTCTAGTGGCCGGTTGCTCTGGTCGGCAGTTTTCCGTGGTTTCTCCGATCAATAGCCGACTAATGCCAAAGCAGTACCTTAACAAGCGGACCACCCGAAATCTTTCGTTCGTGCTTCTTGCCTCTCCTCTCTCCTCACAACCTCACACGCACGCACGCACACATACACACTTACTACACTACAGTAGCACGTACGTCACAAATCTAGTGGGGAGCTTAGAGCTCGTTACTATTCGAACAGTGCCTCATCTGGGGAGCTACCTGGAGAACAGTGCCGATCACTGACAGGTGAGTTC
>BOPP01000110.1:360719-380772 GCA_017312745.1 Gryllus bimaculatus
CGGGAAACCCCGGGGGGGGCGCGGAAGGTGGCTGTGTGCGTGGCGAGCCGGATATCATAACGCCGTCGTGAACAGGTTTAACGAGGGGATGAGAGTTTATATGGTAGACTCCGATTTAAAGCGGATGTACCTGCAGGTCACTTGCTAGGGGGTTGAATTGAATTGAATTGAATTGAATTAATGCCTTATTGTTACGTCAAGACTCAGGCCGTGAGGCTGCTCTTCCGTCTGACCCACACAATTTCTCTACGTTTCTTACATTCTCTTTTCAGCAACTTAGCCAGAGAAAGGAGGTATTTTTCTTGGCGCAGAGAACAGGCAATTTACTCAGAGCGGCACTGTAGGGTTGAGGAGCGTTTTACATGCCCAGTATATATACTAACCAGGCGGAGCCGTCTCTACTTCCCCTTCCAAAGAATTCTCGCCCGGATTAAAATTCCACGGCTTCGACAGGGTGGTTGAAGCCGCCAACTGTGGGGTATAACAGCCGATTACCCTAACGCCGTTACCTATGTGCCTGGCGCGGGTGTTGATAGATCATTATCCGCGCGGCAACAGCTGAGTGGTCAGTTAGTCCTGCCCAGGATGGGATACTGTTGCGTTGGGGGCTGCCCGTCTGAATGACAAGACCGGCTCCCTGACAAGCTAGGGGGTGTCCGCCAAACAAGGTGCTCCCAACGAGGGGGTACCGCGCCCCAGCCCCCGGACAAGCCGCCTGGGCCCCAACTGTCGTTGCCGGCATGTGTGGTGGGCAGTAGTAGTCAGGGAGCTGAAAGTAAGGAAGAGTGAGGGTAGACAAGAAAGTTGAAGGAAAAGATTGCGTGCGCGGTGAGCGTCCCGGGTCTCGTGAGGGTGTATAGTGTCCGGCATCGCTGTGGTAGTCCAGAGAAAGAAGCAGGAAAACTACCTGTCAGAGCAGCCGGCAGCTACGAGTAGAATCTCTCTGCCAGATGACTAAATGCGGCCAACTGGTCAAACGTAGGTGTCGAAAAGCACGCAGTGACATCAGTTGAGTCACCTGAGCTACCTCTCCGGGATGCGAGCTAGGACAAGTAAAGATGCACCAAACGGGAGCTTCGTTATGATTTAATTTTCTTTGGTAAGTGAACGCTGCTCGATTAGAGAATGTTCCTCGTCCTCCCAGCTCGTGACTCGGAAGGTACAGACCTTTTAATCGAATATAGACCCGATTTTGTTTCACTTGTCCTTTACATTTTACACACTAACGTGCTAATCGAGCGGTGCGGTGCGGGAAAGAGCGGCGGAGGGGCGGGGCGGGCGGGGGGCGGGGCGGGCGGGGCGGCAGGGTGAGTGGCCGACGAGGAACGAAACGGGTCCGAAGTGGAATTGAGTGAGTGTGACAGGGCGGGGCAAGGCGGACGAAAACTTAAGATTAAACAAAATTACTTCTATTTTACACTGTTGATAAAGTTCATTCAAAACACGAGACATTTCGACGAGTTATTTCAGTGAGTTTGTTAGGTACTGAATGAAAGCGAAGGATACAGTCTAAAATCAGTGGAAATAAACCTGTAATTAAACATTGTCTGACGATAATGACTAACATATTAAATGACAATATGAGAAATGGGATAGTACAGTTCAGTACAGATATGTAGAATGCCATAGATATAAAATAATAAGACGGTATCGCACAAACAGAGGACAGAAGACTTTTGGAACGAAGATATTACGAGTTTGAATACGAGTAACGAGTAACTGTGATGATAGTACAACCAACTGCAGTAGCTGCAGTAACCCCCGTCAGTGGGTAGATTGCTGCAGAAATTGAATATTAATAGTCAGTCGTAGTGTTTCCCACAAGTTGAATTTGATTTTTAATTTAAATTTGAATAAACATTTTGTTTTCTAATTTTCACTATTATTGCATTAAGTGTTGATTTTGACATATATCTAAATAGAACCTTAACGGGTATTTTTACGATTGATTTTTTCTCGGTAGTCAACTGAAATGGACCCGCCCTGCTATGCCCCTATTAGTCCCATAAGTGTAGTCGCAGAAGATGGCAGAATTTATCCTCCCCTAGAACGTGAAATCGCCCGACTTACACGTCAGTTTTCGGGGTTTTCCTCTTCAGGTGTCTCCCCCGGCAAGACCGAAATTTTTATGAGACTTCTAGACAGAATCCTACCGATCTTGGCTGATATATTTGATGACAGAATTTTTTCGAGGGCTCTTTCCAAAGTACACGAAGCTATCTGGAATTAAAATTCTAGAAATAATGGAAATAAAAGAGAAACTGACACGGAAGCTTGCAGGTCGATATCCTTATTGACCATATTACGAAAAGTATTTGAGGAGGTTATCAATATCAAACTTATTCAAGCAACTGGGGAAAGACGCCTCCCAAAATAGTGAACGCTGAACGCTAAAACTTGCTAAAAGATAGAGTTAGGCAAACGAAGACAATCATCTTCCTTGATTTCGCTGATGCCTTCGAAATGGTAGCCAAATCATTATTATAGTGGTCAAATAATCTGACTATCCTCTGGAAATATGAACGTTTTTGCAGGGCGTTTAAGGAGGCGGTCTTGGGACCTTTGTGGGGCGGAAAGACAGGTGCGATCATCGGGGGTGGGGGTGGGGGGAGAGGCGAAGTCGCTGGCTACACCTCCCTAACTTCTGCGAGAACCCCCTTCTGCGAGACCTTCCTAGGAACTGTGGAGGTCCTCTAGAATACGGGACGTGCAGAATTCATTCGTCATGGATAACTCTTAAGGTCTTCAGCTACGTGATTCATGCTCCAAGGAATAGATACCGTAGAAGTTAAAGCCCTGCTATTATATATGCAACTTCTAGACATCATTCATTTCCCGGCACTTTGGGATGCAAGAAGAGCCGAAAATCACCGACTGGGTATGAGCTCACTACACGGCATAGATTCTGCCGAAAACCTTAGTGGATATGATAACCTCACATTTGACTTCTTGGCAGTGGGAAGGGATGTTAGTATAAAGCATAGTTAAAATCTATTAGATATAGGTCAAGGTCAAGGTCAAGTGCCTAAGAGATTATATTCCTCGAATGTCTAGCCCCTCGATGTACTAGGTCCTAAGCAAAATAGTAGGTAAAAATACGTATATAGTGGAGGGAAGAGCTTCGTTTTGTAAGTATTCTCCACCTTATGTCCAAGATCTTTAAGTACTCAGACAGTAATGGTTCAGTCGATACTCTTGTTGTGTTTCTGCTCATAGTTATACATATTTTTGATAAGACAACGCCGCGTCCCGTCCCATCTGTTTTTTCCCAAAGTTTCTCGCTAATATTTAGCTGCTACAGCTAAAAAGATGGTGCCGATTTTCATTCATTGCAAGCCAACAGTGTTGTAAACGGTACAGCTTCTTAAACCATTGTTGTCTTGTCAGAATAATCACTTTTTTGGCCTTCTTGTTATTTATTGTCATTGCTCAGTGTATACCATAGTATTCTTGGGCAACGTGTACATGTTTATTTTCTAAAAGTGTTCTGACGAGTTCTGTTTACAAACGTTTAGCTTGTACTTATATTACTAATCCGAATTGTTATATTATCGCGTACTACTTACTTATTATAGGGAAAGTACTGCAATGTTGTGTCGGAAAACGGAGTTTTGAGAGAAAACATATTGTAGGACCACAGTGCCAAAGAAACGGATATTATTGTTCTTTTACATAGTAAATAACTTACATAATGACACAATGACACATTGTGTCATTAACTATCAGAATCCACGTTTTGTAGGTCCTTGATACTGAAAACTTGGTTTACGACAAAACCTCTGTTCTTCTGTCTGTCGTCCGTCCGTCCGTCTCTGAACAACGCTAGCTAGCGCTCCAAAGGCAGGATTTTTATTAAAATGTATATTCGTCGATCGATATGGTTGATGACGTGGCGCCTTGTGTTATGGATGTGTAGAGTGGTTTTGAACCTGACGCGCGCGGCAGTGCAGCGCCCGCTTATGGAGGTTCGCCGTCTGTGGAAGCAGCCACAGCGGCAGTAGCTGCGAGGCGAGACGCTGGTCTAACATCGCCGAGTACCGGAGAAGCAGTCGCATATGGTGCAGTAGGCAACGCCGAAGCAACAAAGTGAGCTAAACACCAATACAGACAAAACTAGTGATGCTAGCAGAGCACATACTTTCTCGTATAGGTTCTAATTGCTCCGCAACATTATACTACTAAATAAACCAGCAAAAGTGTTTTCAAGCAGCAAATCATTTTTCCACCCCAAGGATCGAACTCAGTGTCTCAGAGTTAACATCCTGGCAATCACACCACTACGACACAGAAGCACCGCAAGGGTCAAACTCGGGCAGAGGCATAAAAGGTAAATGCCCAATACATGTAAAAATGCCTTCAACGGTCAAAATATCCATTCAAAACTCTGAAAGTCACCAGACTGTTCGGATCAATCCGAAGTCATCAATTTTGAAGAAAATCAGGAGAACGGTTTAAGCGCTAGCGTTGACCACAGACGGACAGACAGAGAGACGGACAGACGTTTTGCCGTCATAAGAAAGTGAAACAAAGCAAGAAGGGTTGCTTTCGGTATCAAGAACCAACAAAACATGGATTCTGGCTTCACCATGAGGATTTTCCTTTCTAAATTAAGAAATAGGATTTATCCACTTTTTCTTTACCAGAACCCGGCAATAAGGTTTTTTTCTGGCGAAATTTTGGCATTTTTTGGCGCACGATTACGTAACTTTCTGTTCTTGCGAAGACGTCGTAAGGAGAGAAAGCAAGAATTGCTGTAAACAACAACAAAAGCCCGCCGAACGGCTAGTGTCTTTCCTGGCCTTGTTTCTTTTCTATGTTACAGATCACCCAAAGCTGTCCGAAAGGATAGGGATATCTACAACGCAGGGAAGTGTGACAGTACTGCGCCTCGCGGCCACACGGATCTGTGCTGCTCAGCGAAGGGCGTGGTGGAGAGGAGAGCCGCAGGTGTGTGGAGACTTGATGACCGGGGGAGTCGCCGTCGGACTTGGCAGTGAGCGCCGCGTGGAGACTGCATTGGGACAGGCCGACGACGGCGCCCGCGCCCGCCACGCACCGGAAGCTATTGAGAGGGGCGACGCGGATGTAGTAGTTGTGTCTTGTGCAGCACTTGTGTCTCGCGAGAGCAAAATGCGGGGTCACTAATGTAAATTAAGATAACCGAGCAGGCCAACGAGCGAATGTATTAATGCCAAATTATTTTTAAGGTGAGTGTTCGCATAAAATGCTTTGGCTATTGTGATTTGGACAGACTGAAGTTTGTTTTATGTTGTTACGAGGGCCGAAGTCCCGAAGCTCGCCTTCAACTTGGACACGCGCAGCGTAGCCTCACAATTCCACATGTAACGTATACGACGACTGCCGAGCGGAGGCGAGTGACCAGCTATCTAGTGCTCTTCCAAGACACAAGTCCATTGCTCGGTTTGGAGTTTGAATCAGAAATTCCTGTCTTCAATCAGAGGTTTTCCCGAGGAATTGTGACGCTTCGCTTCGCGTGTCCACGTTGAGTACGAGAAACCGGCCTTCAGCTCTCGCCTTATCATAAAACATCCTTGAGACTGTCCAACGCATAATTACCGACGCCTTTTTTGCGAACTCACCTCAAAATAACTTGGTGTGCATAGGTTTGCTTGTTGGTCAGCTCGGCTATGTTCGTATACTTTCGTGGCTCCGCATTTTGCTCTCCCGAGACACAAGTGTGGGCAAGCTAGGTCGAATTCAGTCGCCGCCTGAAGGAGAAATCTCGCGGCCGGCTGCTCTGATCGGTAGTTTTCCGTGATTTCTTTTCTGATAAACACCAGACCGATAACAGGGCAGTACCCTATCAAACGGCCCACGAACCGCGAGTGATCTTTCCTATCTCTTTGTCCTATAATTCCCCCTTACACATACCCACTTATACTAACTCGCACTACACAAGCGCACATTCCGAGTGACCGGTGGGGATCTTAGAGCTGGTCCCGGATGGGGCGGTGCCACGCTGGGGGGAGGTATCTCGTAGGGGAAAACCGCGCTACCCCCACCGTATCTCGTCACACAGTGAGGGAAAGATCACCGCCACCTCCCGAGCAAAACCATGTTCTGCACTTACAGAACTAATGAACCTGTTAGTTGAGGTGCCCGGAATCACTAAATCAATCAAATCAATTAAGGGTGCTGGCTGCCCGCACCATGGGCGGCCTAACCTGGGGCCAAGGGAATTGGGAAGCACAGGAGCGCGGCGAAGAGGGGTCTGCGCTGCGTCACAAGCTTTGGCGACGACAGCGGTGAGGGGAGTCGCTTCATTTTCCAGACACATGATAGTGAAGTTGACTCAGTGTATTTTCTTGAGTTGTGCAAGTTGATTAAATAAATTGTTGAGTTGTATCTTACGGATATTTATAGATTATAACACCTTGAATTTGATACTGATATATTTATTTTGGACACAGCTTTTTCCAAATTTTCTCAACTACTGGAATTGTTTCCTTGCACCTTCCCTGTTGTTGTTGTTGTTGTTGTTGTTGTTGCTTCACTACTTTTGAACAAAATATTCCATTTTCTCATCTATTTCACTATGTGAAATTTCGTAAAAACATTTCACATGGCTTTAATGCTTAGTGTTTGTACAAATCAATGTAAATAACGTAGTGTAGTGTCAGAATAAATATAAAACAGGTACACGATGAAAGAATTATATTGAGAAGAAATTTTTATATTTTATTTCCGTTACCTGGTATTGTTTAAAGATTTAATCAATAATTTGTTGCTATTGTACCCCACGAAGCTCGAGAGTACTAATTACTGCAAGGAATCAAATAGCAGACATAATTAATAAAATAATTAAAAACATACCTCACCAGGAAAGCATTGCTTGCCAGGAAACATTGTTTTTTGATAAACGTTTTTAGCGTCAAGTGTACGTTTTAAAAATGTATCATAGGAAGAAACTGACAATTGATAGTTCAAATAAAAGTGTATGATTAAATACATACGAAATTATTTTCAATGAAAAATCTACAATAATGTTTTTATCGGTGATTACTCATTTTTCCGCACGTTAAGTCACAAATTATTTAAACATTAAGAGACTTTTGAGACAATAAATAGTTGAGGAGAAAGACAACCCTTGTAGCTGCTTTGTTTCACTTTCTTATAGCGAGATAAATTCATTTTCCTAGCAGTTTAATTTGTATTTTTAAGTAATCTTTACCGCTTTCTGGTTTACACTTACGAGCAAATAAAAAACCTTCTTCCACCCTTCCCTTCCGAAACAATACTTCCACTCAAAAGACGAGCGATTTGCGTCTCTTAGTCTCACCCAGCGGGAATATTGGCCTTGCTCCGAAACTGGCGATTAACGGACCGTTCCAGCAAGCGTACCGTAACGATTTTTCACTTTTGACGAATAAACGGTCACATTTTCGAAATAAGTAAATTTCTCCCTCGAAAGAACTTTCCCGCTGAAAGGGCCCGTCCGATACGCAATTACCGCAGCCACCCCCTTGCGTCGTCCCGCAAGCCGGTAGCCGTCCCCTCGTCCAAAGCATTCACGGACCACGCACGCGAAAGGTCGCCGTCACTTCACCGCCCCCGCGCCCGCCCCCGCCCCCGTCCCCCACGCCGCCCCGCTCCGGCGCGGCGGTCGTCGCTTCCAGAGAAAAAAAATCAATACTTACATATTAGGGAGCGAGTAATTAATATGAAAAATGGGGCTAATAATAATGTTCTAATTAACCGTTCTGCTCCCGTGTGTTAAATGAAATTGCTTTCAAACGGCGAGCGGGGAGAGGGTTGGCCGGACTTCACAAACAGCGGAGATTGGACGCAGCGCCAGGGTCCGGCGGCGGCGGCGGCGGCGGCGGCGGCGGAGGTACCGCTGGCTGCTACGAGGAAGCGATGTTGCCGAGGCGACATGGACGGCGGTGACGAGGGAGCGGACCGAGCGTGACGAGGCAACTACAAGACCTGAGCGAACAACGGTTTTGTCGGTGACAGCGACCGCAGCCGCGTATTGACGAGAGCTGTGACGACGGACGGCGCCGACTGAAGTCCAAGGGCGCCTCTCGTTGGCCCGTTCCATTTGCTCTTCGGCGAATGAATAAAGGAAACGCATTTAGTCGAACGTCAAACTCACGACTGCTGTTTTTCAAAGTGTGACTCGGTATTGTAATGAAAGGGTCACTCGCCTCGAAACATACATTTTCGACGAATATTTTCAGTCTTGCAGCCCTTTCCACGTTCAGCTTTGTCTTCTCGTGTTTTTTGCATCCGGATTGCGCTCACTGTTTTCTCAATATGACCCACGCTCAAGTAATAATCTGAATTTACTACTAACAACGTTTCTCTATTTTCAACTATATGTTCCGAGTTGAACCCACACCATCATACCTTTGGAAGGCCATGCTCTGAACTGTGTACTGTATTATATTTAATTTGATTTATTTTGTCACTGGGCTGTGTGTGACGTATGGGGGAGAAGTACCCTCTGCGAGCTCTACAGTCTCTTTTCAACATTTTAACTATAGTTGAAAGATGAATAAAAGTTACAAATAAAGTAAACAACAACAATAATAATAGTAATAATTGATAATTTTGAAATCGGACTCGATTTAGTAAATTTTGTTGTACATGTTGAGAAGACCTGACTGCGTCCACCGACAATTAAAATTGACAGGACTTCTCAAAATGTGCAACAAAATTTACTAAATCGAGACTGATTTCAAAATAGTCATGATTTCCACTATGGTGTTTCTCAGATGGTGAAAGACACCACCTCTCATTCACCATCTAATCCTTCATATTAAAATCCGAATTTGCCCATCAGTCCAAACAATAACGATGTTAATGATATTTTATGTCCACAATTTCTCAGAGGTGAGGCGCTTCAATTGCCCAATCACTACGACACTACCTCCTCTTTTCTCGGTTAAACTTTTATCGTTCATTTGTCAAAGTTATGTAAACTAATATAATTAATTATTTATAGGCCGGTTAATCTGATGGTGGTTGGTAAACTCCCCACATAACTATGATACTAATTTGTAATAAATATATTTTATTCATGACAGCTTAATAAAAGTTTCTTCTGATTTATTCCATTGTAATAATTTTATTTATTTACTATCATATTTCTGATTATTTCACGTCACGATGTTTTATAGTTTTATAATTTGATTGTCGTAATATATTATTTAACCTTTTCATTCTCTATATGTTAACTTAGTATTATTTCTGGCTAACAGACCTACATATTTTATGTTCTTGACTGTAACGAGCAACCTTCAGTTGGTTTTAAAATTCATAATTTGATTTTATTACATTATTACAATTCTGGATTCATTGTAATTTTAAATATATAGACTGACTCCAATATATTATATTCTGTTTTAGTTCATAACACTGTCACTAGTCTGATGATGGATGAAAAAATACCTCCGAAACGTCGCCATCAACAACATTGTCCTGTGATGTAATGTGAACATTAATATGTTTTAGTGATTAATAAAGTGACTGTTTATAATATATATGGAACTTTATTTAAATACTTGTGTAATCATTCCAGTCTATAGGCTGACCAGTTTAATTTTATTAAGATTAGATTAGATTTTTAGAACTTGACGGAAGTATTCCTGAACGTTATACTAATAAATCTTTTAAATATACCAAATATCAACGTCGTGAAAGATGTTTAAAAATGTGAGTACTATCATTAAGAAAAATTAAAGGACACATTTGGCACCATTTTTTAAAAAAGATCATGTATTTATTATTTTCTATAACTCACTCAAAATTACGCGAATACACTAAAATTTTGTTTTAAAAAAATGCGAATGACGTAAATCGAAGTATTAAATGAAGAGAAAAGTCGATTGGCGAAGAAATGTCTATCTTCAATAATATAGATGAACGAAGGTGTTCAAAAAATGACAAACATATGCATTTTTTGAAAATTCACGGGTAACAGTGGAAATCGAACCTGTACTGTGTCTATATAGGTGTATTTCAATCTTGTCCTTCAAGAAAGTTAATGAAAAAATTTGAGCAAGTAAAAAAAGAAAATATCCTCAGGGTCTCTTGTGAAGATCCCCAAAGATTCTTAGGGACAATAATTGTTTAGGTTATTTCAGCACTTATTTTCCAATGAACTGAAAAATTTAGAATGTCCACTCTTTTCATTCCGTTCAGATAATTTTAAGTTTTAAGTTAAGAGTTCTTGGACACTAGTATTTATTGATACTTCTCAATTGCCAACTTATGACAGAGTTTCATGTTAATGTAAATTATGGTGGCAGTAAATAAAATTCTAGGTAATAATTTCTATAAGTCCCGTGGATATAGCAAATGTGACTGAAATAATATGCCTCAAATGATTTATATGTCAAAATACATTTTTCACGTGTTTTAATAAACAAAAAAAGCTTTATCAACAGAAATAGTAATTTCGCTTGTGTCATATCTTACTCATTTCTTATAAATGCTATCTAAATGATACCAATTAGATATAATGAACATTTTAGATGTTGATATTAATTTTCATCAATTGATGTAAAAAGTAGTATTTTCGGCTACATTTCAAAAAAAAATAGTTTATAAATTTATTTTCGTCATAAACAATTACATTTACATGTAACTTTCCTGTACGGCAACATTTCAATACCATGTTTGTTTTATTAGTATCTCAACTACTATTATGATTCATTATATTTACCGCACATTTTGAAATAACTATGAATGAAAAATAACACAGTTGATTTTTTATTCAATTTTTTTAACAAGTACAGTTCTAAAAAGATTTCATTAGATCTCTAACATTGGATGTTGGAAAATTCCTTCGATATTATTCAACATCGTGTATATTAATGTAATGCTGTTGCTCTACATCAAGAATTAATAAACTGTTTTATTCTTTGGAGCGATATATATATTATGCACAGCATGGATACCTTAAATAACTATTTTTGGAAGCAATGTAATTATCATTAGAATCCCAATTTCAGGATCTATTAGCAGCATCTCAGTATTCAAAGCGAACTGTTCAAAACGTTTCATTAAAATACATTCAAAAAACTTAATATGTTGACATAATTTGTTTAATCGCTAGAAGTACATTATTTCACAATCACAAAGGCATTCCAATGTTGGTTTTTATGCAAAGGACATTTGGAAATTATTAATCTAGAAAAAACGGCCACCCTAATTAATGTAAGAAATTTTGCAAAATATATTTGTAATATTGTTCTGTTTTTAAGCGAAAACTCACTTGTTTTCATTTTAAACTCTTCATTCAATTTAATGCAGTTTCCATCATTGAAATAACACGACTCAATTTATTAAATACAACTCTCAGTGAATATCCAAAATGTCCGAAAGTAGTAAAACAAAAAATAAAAAGGTGACCATTAAAGCATTCTAAAAAATGAAGTGTAATGGATACTTGATTGTGTACAAAATGCCGCGAGAGTACAATGCCTATTGTGTACATATAGGTCAACAAACCGCTCTTACCACATTTTCTGACGTCGAAAAAGTACATTTGTACATTTAAGTCGTCATTCTTCTGATGAGACGTTTTTACGTCTTGGGTAGTATCATGACTATCGGGACTTTCATCGCAACCAATATCCTTTTTCTGCCCCCACCTAAGCGCCTTCTCGATTTGTAGCCGAAATCTTTCGAACAAATCGCTCGGATAATGTCACAAAGCTCATAATTACGACATCGAACTGTGCTGTTTGCCCAGCGACCGCCATGGCGCCGCAAACGGCTAGGAACTTCATTGTTTTTCTTCGCTCTCCCCTCTTCGTCTGTCCCTCCGTCTCCCCATCCCCCCTCCACCATCGCCCGCGTGTGCATGATCGTCCTTTCATGTACGCACCTAATGCGATGCGCTGCCAGTGTGGACACAAATGACTAATTCGAAACAAACGAGTAACGGATAGCGTTCGGAGTGAGGGGGCCGGCGGCGGGCGAGCGGCTCAGCGTCAATCTACTGTTTCTGCTGCGGACAAAAGACGAACATTAGAAGATTCGCAATGAAGCAGTTAGGTTGTTATGCTTGGTTTTGTATTTTCGAATGCATGCGTACATGCTTTTTCTTTCATCACACATATATGATTTTTTGATCTCCAGATATTATTTATGAAAACAATTTGGTCTAAGATGTATTGAAAATGTATTTACTAAACACACTAATATCTAATGTTGCAATAGTATAGTATATAGTAATATTATTTCAACTTTATTTACATAATTTTCTTATCCCTTTACCATCAGTATTTGCTATATATTTCGTTCTGTGTGTTGTGAGGTAGTGCAAAAGATTGTACGTAAATAATGATTGAATATAATGTATCGACGTTGTACCCGAATGCTTAATTAATGGTCTTTATGAAACCATAAGTCTTTAGTAACAGTCTTTGTAAAACCGTAAGACCAGAAGTCATACTTGTAATAAACGTAAGATATTTATTGTAGTGTTAAAATATTTATTAAAATAATAAACAAGAAATTGTGTATAGATAAAATAGGATCTAGTACGTACCGCACGCCAGGAGCTTTAACTGCTTTAATTTTTTTTTCATTTTTCCAGTGCTGTGGAAATTATGGGGAGAAAAAATTACAGTGCCAACTGTTGAACTGTTACAAAGAGATGCAATTAAGGGTTTGTTGAAAATATAATTTTGTTAAAAATATTTCTCATTCAATGAACGTATGGCAGGCGCTTCGACATTATGATATGTCTGTAATTTTCTTTCATAATACACTCGCCAGTTTCGTTTAATAAGAATTTGTATATTAAACTCTACAGACAGTGTACAACAAAAATATAGTATGTGAAGAATATGTACAGACTGGTGGAATGGCAAAGCAAAACATTAATAAATGGAGTTTTACAGATAACTTCGCAGATCCTGCAACATTTTCCATTGTGTCTGTATTTGCATTTCTGACTTATTCTTTCATTTACTATAAAGAGCAAAAAGAAAATCCACGAAATAAAATGTTAAAAAAATAACATTTTCAGAATGCATGGATGTCTAATATAATATTTGTTCAAGTATGCATACAGACACATTTTTAAGACATAAGACATGGCAACCTCTTATAAAAAAGAGAGTACAGTAATCCCCCATCATTCACCAGCGTTAGGTTCTCAAACAGCGTAAAGACTGTTTAAAAAAGAAAGAAAAACTATCTTGCAATCAATTGCACATGAACTGAGTAAGCGTTGCTACAAACAGAATTGACAATTAACAGCCCAAAGAGAAGAAATATAACAATATTTTACACTTATTTCAAAGTTGAAAGTGATTGGATATAGGATTTATTAATTTTTTGTTTTATCACCCTCCTCGTTCTAATATTCAAATATGAAAGAGTTGCTGCTTCTGTCTCTAAAATTTCGAAGTAATTTCCACGTTAGCACAAATGTGAATGTCCCTTGCACCAGAGCTTGTGGCAGTTTCAGAACGACATCAACACTTTTGACATTGAAGTTTTTCTAGGACGCAGTTTCACTTTCGTTTCTTCATCATTACTTTTGGGGTTTTCTTCGCTGATGATATCCGGAAGCTCTTCACTGAGAGTTGCTACAGATAGCTTTTCTCTTCATGTGACCAAAGCCCTTTCTCCAATTTGACGTAAATGAACTGAATTATTTTTGTGATATTCTATTAACGTGAATTGTCATTCCAACTTAAACATTTTTGCAGAACGTGATACTTTGGGCTCCAGTGTCTGTCGTGTTCGTTTCCTAGATGAAGCTTAATAAGGAAACTAAATGTGCTTGCTTTCAACAACAACAATAAAGGAGTACGATCAAAATACGCACTCGTGAATGTTAAAGTCGCGAATGTTTAAACCGATAGCATTTCTCTAATCGTGAATAGCGAATTCGTGAATGTCGAGGAGTTATTGTACAGTGACGCTAACACATAGAACCCATTTTCGTCAATACTGCTGAAAAGTTTATGCCAAGTTCAAACGTAATTTATGAATTATTATTTTGACTAAGAACTATCATAAACATTAACATACAGAAATTGATTTTCAATACTAATATAACTATATAAGCAATATGCAAATTATTAGTTGGGAGAAGTATTCCTATCCCAATCTGGGAATATTACTCATTTGTTTGTCCTACCCTTCCTTGGATAGAGGCTTGTTTTGCCATCGTCTTCTCTATGATGGGTGAGTGTTGATTGCGGCTGCGTCAACTACTTAGATCGATAGTCCCGTAAGCGTAGTGCATCGTGTATTTCTGGAGGTGACGCTTTTTCTTTTAAAAAACGCGAAATTCGGTGCCACCCAAACATCGGCTTGCGGGGGGATTTCTCCTCTAGATATCACCTCCAGCGGGGCACCGCATCAGATTAATCTCTCAACTGATCTCCTGAGTTCCTGATATGCGTGATAGTGGAGCCCATCTCAGTGTAAAGGGAGTGTAAGTTTGCCAGTAAGGGAGAGATGGGGACAATGCTGGGGAAGGAAAAACATCGATTCGTGGCCGTTTGTTAGGGAACTGCTCCTGCATTCGCTTTGTATTGATCAGCGAAACCACGGAAAAACTAACCATCAGGGCAGCCGATCAACAAAAGTTTTGTCCAGTCAATGATTGCATTGGACCCACCTATGGAAGTAATATCTAAAATCCGTCGATTCTCGCACGTTAAGACCTCTTGATGAACGACGCTGTAGCAGGTCGCCGCTGTGATACCGCTGCCTACCCACAGTATGAATGGTACGGTATTCATTTGGGACGAAGGATGATGGTAACTGAATGAGGGTGGGATGATGAGTTTAAAAAAATTAGATGAGATTTAAAAAAATACATGATGGAAAGGCAAGCCTCATTACGCGTTTCGCGATATTTCGAGTCTTTGCAAGCTGGAAGTGGAACATCGCGCACCTGGTGGATTCTGGAGGACCCTATGCGAACGAATTCGCCGCCAACGCACATTCACGAGCACAAGAACTCACGTTAAAATATGTGTGCTACAACCGCATAGAGTTGTAGCATTCTCATCATTTACTTACAAAATATCATTTTTGAGTAATTTGGTGCATTTTTTTTCTAAGTTGGAAGTGAAACTTCACCCACTTGGTTGATGTTGGAGGGAGACCCTGCGCCAACGCGTTCGTCGCAAACACCGCCGTGCAGCACACGCACACACGCTTCAACATGTCTGCTTCAACCCCATATGGTTGGAACCCTCCCCCACCCCCCCATTTACTTAGCGAATATCATTTAACTTCGGTGAATTGTTTTGTGTCTTTGTAAGTTAGAAGCGGGGCGCCGCGTTGAAAGACGTCGCAATTGGCTTTAGTAAACTCCAATTCGGAAGCACGCCCCGGGCGGGCCCGTGGCGAGCGAGCACGATGGCGGCACGCGTCGACTCATTTCGCCGCGTGCCGCGTTATCTGCGCGGGATAGTCGGCGCGAGGCGTGGGCGCCGAGGGGTGGAGGTTAGAGCAGGAATTAGCGCCCCGGGCGGTAGCCCTGGCCGCGCGCGCGAGTGTGGGGACATGTCACGAGCGTGTTTACGCAGCATTGTCGGCCAGGGGCCATGCCACGGACCGCCCCGCGCGGCGGGGCAGACGGGGGACAGGAGGGGCGGGTGGGGTGGAGTGGAAATGGAGAGGTATTATGATGAAGGTGGCGATGGAAATTGACATGTGGTGGGTGTTGGAACTGTGTATAACAGTGGTTAGGATTGTGAAGGCTGTGAGAAGGTGACCCCGGTGATAATGTGGCGCAGAAATTCCATACGTTTCTATACCTGACAAGAAATTGGCTCGTCAATTCGGAAAAATCTTTCTGAGCAGTTTATAGCCTATCTTTAATTTTGTAATAATGTAAGTTGAAGCCGACTCTATTCCAGTTTTGTGAGAGAAGGTACGATGGATGTGTGTGCGTAATATCTCATGTATGCTGCTTCATAAGCACCGGATGCTTACTGCTCATATTGCAAAAAATATTTAAGGAATTTGGCTTAATTTGAATCATTCATGTTCAGTCAAGATCGGCACCAGGTCGGTCCCCACCTTATGAAAACGTTAAAAAAACCTTCGAGGAAGAAAGTTTTCAGACGACTGAGAGGAGAAGAAGCACTTTTGGACATTTGCCGCGGGGTGGTGGTCGGTGAGGTGAAGTTGGTGGAGGGGTGAGGGTGCTGGGAGGGGGAAGGGGGAGGGGAGGGGGGGGAGGGAGGGGGAGGGGAGGGAGGGGAGGGGAGGTGAGGGAGGGGGAGGGGGAGGGGAGGGGGGGGGAGGGAGGGGGAGGGGAGGCGGGGGAGGGGAGATTTGGTGGTAGCGGGGACAATGGTGGGGGCGCACGATTAGGGCAGCCGGAGGCGAGAGGCGGCTGCGGCATAGGCGAAATAACGACCTGAGAGACGGTGTGAATATGGTAGTTGACGAGGGGGACAACCAATGGTGCTGAAGAAAGAGGAGAAAAAATAGGATGTGAAGTAAGTTGGTCTGGTATAATGCCAGGAGGGTAAACGGCCGAGCCGAACAATTGTAATGATGTTGGTTTGTAACGTTAGGGTGACTGATGAGTAATGCGTCGTAGCCCGCTGTAGAAATACATATTCATTATCAATATTATTAACTGTGTTACAATCACATTGACAAATGTGGAGTATATTTCCATAAGTCGACATTTGACATTTTATTTAAAATTAAGCGAAAAGTATTTTCATCTATTGGGGTGTGAATTAGAACACATGAAACGTTCAAATGTTCCAAAACTCATTATTTTTTAGAGAAATAACTATAAAGTCGCCAAGGTAATTTCCAAAACCCTACGTATTTTCCGGCGGCTTCATTTCAGAATTCAACTTGACTATTTCTTTCCAGATGGCGATATAACAACTCTTAATTTTCCTAAATAGTTGCCCATTTATTTCCAAACTTCGACATATCAGATGAAGAATTTTACTAGTTGTTCATATTTCAAATTTGCTGTGCAATTGTAGTAACTACGGCAATGCAAGTGAACTTAAAAGTGAATGCTTCATTACGCCTGCAAAACTGGTGCTCAACTAATACAAGCATGTGACATTTTAGAATGACATTCTAGAAAATAATCATAGTTAAGAGGATCACGCATCAATTCAATTAAGGAGGGACAACATCATTGACGTCAAAAAGCAAATTGAAAGATTCTCAAAGAAGAGGCAAAAAAAAGTTGTTTTTTCTCAAAAATAGAGTACTTAGTTTGAGAGACAATAAAGAAAGAAAAACGCAGTGATGTATATCATGTAGGTACTGAAGAAGTACTTAGGGCAATGATGGTTAATGAACGATCAATCCAGTTATGCCATATTACAATCGTAATATGAATCGAATGGAATCTATTACATAGTTAACTGTATTCCGGAGAGTGAATTGTCAAGTTTGAGCAACTGGAGCAATATCCTGCAGATTTGCATATTATTATGATTTACGGATATCTTATCAAAAACAGATTTTTCGGATAGCGTGCATCCATCAACAATACAAAAATGACAAAGTCGCTCTGCAATCACTGGGTGATTTTGGGCCGTGGAAACGACATCCGGCGGAGCACTTTCGGAACTTACGAACTGCTGTTACTACGATGCAAGCCATCATTCAAAGATACAAAAAGCGCCTTCGTTCTCACCTTCAAATTGCAAATCACAAACGTGCATATGGTTTTAGAACTCTACTTTCTCCCCGGGCGGCATATTATAGCTTTGCAGATTAAAAAGGGTTTTTGTTATACATAAGTTATACTCTAAGGAGGAACCAGTTTCACAGGTGAGAAAACTAATGTAAGTCATGTTGGTCACTGGCAATACTGGAGGTAGTGTCGAAGCCATTTGCAAGTGAGCCATCTGCAAACGAACGCATTGACGAATTGAAAACTTCGACAATATCTGCAGAAAAGTTGTCAGCAGTAGCCTAGCAGTAGCCCTCTTAGTGTTAGAGTAATCTCCCTATATCAACAGTTCCCTGAAGAATCGGTTCGAACAATTTATAATAAACGATATTTTAAATTTAAAAAATATTCGCAATGCATTTTGTTTTTTTATAAATTCGTTAATGTAATTTTTGACCTGGTAAAATGATAACGGTGGAGTGTGGCGCGTCCGAGACGCGTGGGAGGGGGAGGGGTGGACGGTCAGGGGGTGCCGGCAGCCCGCCCTGGCCGACCGCCCGCGGTGAGGGCGGTGGTGCAGCTGCGTTTTGACACAATATATCGGTGTCGCGCTCTCCGGAAGGAGAACTGGGCCGGCGGCGGCGGCGGCGGCGGCGGGGCCACGGCCGGCTGCGCTTTCATCGCCACCAGCGCAGGAGGCTTTGGAGCCGCCGCGGGTGCGGACGCGGCTACTTAAGAAGGCCGCCGCCTCTCGGCCTCGTTGCTTTCAAATTAGGTGGCGCGGGGGGCGGGGACTTTCATCACCAGGCAGCCCGGACCGTGGGGTCAGATGGCAACGCAGTTCGTCTCCAGGACAAGACGGCAGTTGTGGGCGGTTAAATGAGAGCAGGCTGTAGACGTATGGAAAAGGAACGGTAGCAAACAAGTCTAGAGAAGGTATTCTAACAGTAGGAAGGGACCACTTTGACAGGTCGGGAAACGATGGCAGGTCGGGCCGATGATATTGCAAGAGATAGTGATGAAGCCATTTACAAGTGAGATAACTGAAAACGAACTCACTGATAAGATGAGTGCATGGACCCGGTGGTAGAGAAGTAGCTGTCAAAGCGGTGCCGTCTTAAAGTAATTTCTCGAAATCACCCTAGGAAGTTTTCAATGTGGGTAGGATAGCTAATCATACGGATAATTGATGATAAAAGGTACCATAAAATAGTACCTATTATAAATATTTTATTCTTTTAAGCACAAGAGGTTTTTAAAATAAATACATGTATTACAAATACGAACATTTTGTTTTAATTTCTCAATAACTACTAACGTACCTTGTGAAATTATGACACATCTGTAACGGATTAGGTTGTATCTCAATCGTATATTAAAGTTAACTTTTAAAAAAACCATACTTCCTTGTTTCCATTATTACCATGTTCTTCCTATGTCAGAACATTGTTGATAAAATCTTTTTTTACTGATATAACTTTTCAGAGAGGATTTAAAATCGGGCAGGCAATATTAATACCTGGAAGTGTACATTTGGAAAATAATTTAGACGTACATCTTTCATGGTCAGTAGATATTAAATCTGTTAATGATTTCTGAAATAAGATTCTACAATTTAAGTTGTAACCCAACTTGAGATGTAATACGAAATCACATTGCTGACACTTATGATGTTCGAGCATATTGTTTACGAGACTTCCCGAACGATGTAATGAAACCCAGCACGATCAACGAACTGGCGGACGCGGGAGAAAGATGAGCCAAACATTTTAAGGTGAAGATCCGGGCGTGAAAGGGCCAACAAACCGCACTTTGAGTGTCAAACCGTCGCACTTCCAAAGGCAGGCTTCTTTCCGAGAGACATCCTATCGTGTTACTTTCCCAGGCGCTGCTGCTCCGCTGACAGACGCGAAGACGCCTCCGTGTTTTGACCGCCCAGGGCGTCGGGGGGCGGGGGCCGGCCATTGATACAGCATATCCTGTTACACCATGCCGCACTACATCGCAATTGCTATCGTTACTATTAATCATATCTCTCTAATTGTCCGTCAGGACCATCAAAATACATCACCAAAATTTCCATAACATTACCATAACTACTACTATCACAAGGAATTGCCATAACCGAATCAAATTGTATTATGGTTGCTCCTACTGCCGCCTGCGAAAAGGTTCATTGTGGATATGACTGTATCACTACTCTGTCACCACCTCTTCCACGGGATCATTCGTCACCACCTCCACCTTCGCACACGCCCCGCCCGCCCCCTGCGTCCGTCACGGTGGCTGCCGTTCGCTACTACGCCTACGCTAAACCGCGAGTAGTAGTCCGCGTCGGCTTTAGGCGCCTGCGGTCGGTTCGGTTTGACGCCCCACCGCCGCCCCCGCCCCCGAGCAGCAGCTGCCCGGATGCACGCCTCCCGGATCCCCGTAGACACCCCC
>BOPP01000110.1:381517-405146 GCA_017312745.1 Gryllus bimaculatus
GGGGTGAGATCGCCAAGGCGGAGGGTGCCGGGGGGTGGAGGGTGGATGGGGTGGACAGGGGGCGTCCGGGTTCGCCGCACTCGTTCCGCCCCCCATGTTTCCGTTTGTGTGGCTGTAAACACGGCGGCGGCCTGCTGACTATCCGGGATAAAGCAAGCGGAGCGGGTGGACGCGGGGCGCGCCACAGTGGGCCGAACGCCAGTTCGCGAAAAAATACGCGCTCGTCCTTGCACACAAGTTCATTCTATTTCTTTTCTCTTTTCCTCCTCTCTTCAGTTTCCTTCCCTCCAATTCTGTTATCGCATTCATTAACATTCGGTAATGTATCATCAAAAGGCCGGCGTCGATAGCCGAATTGCTTAATGACGATCCGTGAAGTAGCAAAGGTGAAGCTATTCGAGACATCGCGGGTTCCTAGATGGTTAACCGCCTGGGAACCACGGGGATGGAGTGATACCCTGGTCGAAGATATAGACAGCAATGACTGTCTAGGACTATTATAAGGGAGGATTACTGTACGTTCTCTATCCCCACGTTACCAGATTCCGCGTGCGACGCCAGTAAATGGTTATGAGACCGTCATTGGGAAAACGAAAACACAGTCAAGGTCATCGCCCTCTCTTTTCCTTGTTATTCCTTTCGTTCTCTTCCCATTTTCCTCCGTAGCTTTCTTACCCTTTAATTCTCTTCTATTTTCTCCTAATTTCCCTCTTTATCATCTTTTCTTTTTCTTTATCTTCCCCCATTTATTTTGCGTTCTTTTTGTTACTCCTTTATGTTCTTCACGTTTCATATGTTATTACGTTTCGCTCCTCGTTTTTCTTTGAGGTCTTATTCTCACCTTCCTTCCTCGTCTTTTCTTTTTAGTTTCTCGTCCTACTTCCTAATAAGGAAAAGTATTGCAATGCTGCACCGGAAAACGACACAAATAATATTGCCGGGCCATGGTAGTGAAAATGGAAATATCTTGTTCCTATATGCATAAATTACTTCCTCTAACACGTCGTCTAATCACACATATTTCATGTTTAGTGAGTCCTTGATTGCGAAATATCAATTGACAGCAACACTGTCTGTCCATCTACCTTTCCATCTGTCCGTCCGTCCCTCAGTCCATGATCAACGTTAGCGCCAAAGGCGTTTAGACGATTTTCTTCAAAATTGATATTCTCCCTTCGATTTGAAGAGACTCAAGGTCCTGAGAGTTTGAAGCGGTGTGAGGGTACTTTACCTGAAGTCTCAATTACATTTTCAAAGTTTTCTCAAAAATGGGTCCAAGTTTTTTGATTAAATTTCGACCTCGAATAGTGGAAAAGCCGCTTAAAAGAATGGCGTACATCTCATTTTCTTTGAAATTCCTGATTTTCGAAAATGGCAAAAGTTAATTATTTTTTTGGTGTCTTCTTACTATAATAACGGAGATAAAGATTCTTTCTGTAATAAAATGTTTTTCTATACCTTACTTCAATGTATTTAGTAACGTATTTAACGTTACTTCAATGTTATTGAAGTAATGTTATGCACAGTTTTTAAAAATAGGATTAGTTTTTCTTTATTAAAGAATTTCTCAAACTCAAAAAGGACACGTACAATATTTTTAAAAGAAAGAGTAGCTTTTACATAATTTCTGTTTGAAGTTAATGCAAATAATAAAAGGCATTTTCTTAAAAACGTTCTTTTTTTAATGGAGAACAAGAGACTGTTTAAGGAGTATCACATTTCTTATTTCCGTTGAACTCTCTGAAGTTTCGAAAATTGCAACAATTACAAATAATGCAAGAAAGAATTAGTTGTAGTAGCACCACTAGATATTTTCCTTGTTCTTCTTGTACGGCGCGCAAACATACTACAGAATCTCTCTCCAGATTTTTCTGTTCAAAATCAAACAATATAACGTCATTCAATCCGTTATCTTCAGGCATTCATTTGGTGTGATTTCTTCGTTAATTAATATGGGACGGACTTTCCCAAGATAACATTTACGTATCTTTCGTACCGTTTACAAGATATTGTGACATTCAACTCCGCAAAAATAAACATCTTTCAAAGACCCCTTAATGGAATAATAATGACAGTTGAAGTGGACGTCTTATTAACACGTATTCAAACACGAGGGATTCCCTCTGCATTGCGTTAATCTTTGTCTGTGAACGTTTGGGTTCCGTTTGATAGCCGTTGGCACGAATCAGGAGAGGAAACCAAATAAATAAATTTCAGTATTATGGTGAGACAAGAATTGATTGAAATGATGCAGATATTTGGATGACAAACAAAGGAAATACATTTTAACTCAGTACATTATTTTTGAAAAAGAGAATAGATTTTGCATGATTGATGTCAGAAATTTATGTAAATAAAAAAAATTGTTTTCTTACAAATGTCCAATTTTTTCAATACATTTTCTTCGAGTAGGTAACAAAGGACGGTAAAAATTTGGTACTAGTCTCACTCTCCGTATTTTTTAAAACATGCAAAAAGTGAATGTTTCAAAAATTCAAACTTGAATATAACGATTTTTACTTTAAAGTTCTAAAAAGTCAACTTTTTAAAAATGGTCTCATACAAATTTGCGAAATAAACAGTATTGAGACAATTACATTTTTTGTGTCGGTCCGAGTTCGAAGGTTTCTTTGGCACAGAGGTTGTCCATAAATTACGTAACGCGGAAGAGGGGGGAAGGGTTTGAGGCAGCGCTGCTCTGCGGTACATAAGGGTGGAGGGGTCATAGTTTAGTGTTACAGAATGCTGATATTTGTTTCTAACATCTTTCAACATTTGCTGAAATACTTTCTTTTATTCACACTTATACATTGCCATATTAACAAATTAAATAAAAAATATGTTATATTACAGAAGTTTAAATTGTTATAATAAATGAAAATAGTTTTCATTACTGAATCTATTCGATTGCGAAGAAATTATTCAAAAGTGTTCTGTATTATTTTCTAGAATCCCAATAAGTTGGCGAAGTAGACTGAGAGCCTATGCGTTATCTGTGTGTGAACGGCTTGTTAGAAATATTCTCGCCTACACATTCTTCTTTAATTAAAGAAAATGGTCGCCAATCTAATTGTTATGTGCAGTTCTTACGTTATCATAAAGTTCAATATATAACACAAGTACAATATTAGTTACAATTAAAATTAGTACAATACAAGTTTAATATATAACACAAGCCCCTTAGAAATAATGCGAGAAAGTATGTGCTGTTGTTCCACAACTAGTTAAGTTTTGGAATCCAACAAAAGATCCAAAGGAAGAGTCATGGATGATGATGATAATGATGATGATAGTAATTACACATGTGAATGGCACACAATTTTAATAAGAAATGACCGGGAGAAACCGGGAAATGACTCAGGGCAGCAACTGATGTCACTGCAGTGTCTTTGACTGAGCGGTCCTAGGTTCGAGTCCCGGCGGTGGCAGAGTTTTCGACACTAACTAGGTCGAATTTCAGTCGCTATCTGGAGAAGAATTTTAGCGGTTGGCTGCTCTTATTGGAAGTTTTCTGTGGTTTCTCCGATCAATGCCGGGTGAATGCCGAAGCAGTACCCTAACAAATGGGCCACGGACCGCGCGCGATCTTTCCTTCCTTGTACTATATCCATCCCTTACTTGCACACACTGACACTGACTCTTACACTCACTCTTACACTTACATGCACTACACTACCACTGCCAGGTGAGCGGTCGGCAGGTTAGAGCATGTCATGGCTTCGACGGTTCACAGCAGGTGGTAGATACCTGGTGGGGGAAACCCGCTCGTTGACTGTAGGTCAGCGCCGGTTCTTTTCATCCAGCAGGAGTGAAGATCACCGGAGAAAAAATGTACTATATTTACGGAACGTACGTCTTTAGCAGTTTACTTGCACGGAATCATTAATGAATCAATAAAATCAAAACAAAATCTCTCTCTCTCTCTGTGTCGGTCTGTCTCCATCCCTGTGCATCTCTTCGTCGCTCACTCCCCATCTCTCTCTGTTTCTCTCTGTCTCTGTCACGCGCGCCGTCCAGTTCTCCTGGGCCGCGCCCAACATCACACGGCAACGCAACAGTGAAGCTCGTGTGGATCGCAGTTTGAATAGAAACTGAATTAAAATGAAGCGCAATTTTGTTCTGCAACGCCATTTATAAGAGTTACAAAATAAACAGCACATATACCTTCTCGGTGAAAAAAACACTTAATGTGCCAACTTTCATGGCGATCGGTCACAATGTGTCGGGGTTTACCGCTTTTAAATATTCCTATATATACATTCGAAAAATGTAAGTTGTATTTTTTTCACCGTCTTCTACAATATTGAAAATGTCGACTTTTTCCATGAAATAAATCGATTCTTTAACAACATATCTTGTAATAAGGTCATGTACAATTTTTCGAAAATATGAGTAGTTTAGCGTAACTTTATGAGAAGCATAGGCTAGTTTAAAGAGGTCTTAAAGAATTAATTTCTCAAAAATTGCTCCATTTTTTTTACAATTTTATCTCCGTGTGTTTAAAAGAACAGTAACAAAATTTGTGCTAATCAATTCTGTGTATTTTCGAAAATTGTAAAAAGTTAACGATTTAAAACTACAAAGTTATATACAGCGATTTTGCCTGAAAATCTGTTATGGAAAATAGCTCTTTAAAATAGGCGAAGAACAATTTATTGAAAGAAAAAAAAGTCTTTTGCCCGTAATTTCATATTAAAATCATTGCAATTTTTTTCCAGAAATTGCTTTCAATTCTTTTTTTTTTAATTTGTGCGCGTAAAGAATAGCGCAGGTCACATTTTCATTAAACTCACTGAATGAACATTGGAAATTTAGAAACAGTGCGAGGAAGTATGTGCTACTGTAGCGTCACTAGTTTCAAAACTCCTTTCCCCCACGAGCGCCTTCCGCTGGCTGCTTCTAGGCTTCGCGACCCACTGCGCATGCGCGGCCCCCCGCAGCGGCGCCGCCGCCGGGGGCGGCCACAAAGCGCCGCGGGGGCGCGCGGAGCGCCCTCTCGCCCTCTCGCCCCGCTGCCGCCGCCGCCGCCGGCACAAAGCGCGACGCGACGCTAGGCGACGCCTCGGGACGCGAACGGCCGCCGCCGCCGCTCAAGAGCTCTCTCGCCCTCTCCCGGCTGTCGCGGCGCGCGCGCCCAAGGGATGCAGCCCCTTCACACTCGCTACTCGCCGCGAGATAAAATAGGAATCGAGTTTTTAGTAATACTCAACCGTTATATTGACTTATCGCAACCGGAGGAAGAAAAAGCCGCTTAACATTCAGCGTCCGTTAATGATTTAACACTCCGTCGTCCGTTAAGGCCAATCGAAACAAATGAGTTTTGGGTAAAAGACAGCATGTGAACACACCAATTCCAAGATGTGGTGTTTCTTGTTTACATGAGTCCTTTCCAGAAAGAACATAGTATTATGATAAGTATTGAAAGCCACACAGTTGATTATGCGACGAACAGACTAGTGGAACACACCGTTGGTTGGTGATAAAACTCGGTTAACACGTCGGTTTACAAATTTGAACGGCGTATCTTAATGGCTGCTTATCAACCTAATGACGTTAATACGAAAAGGACACGTTTGCTTATGAGTAAAAAACACGACTACGACGGACTCCGAGAGACCGAGTCATTTCACGAAGGTTTTTTGATTGATTGATTTGTGATTCCAGACCCCTCACTACTAAGGTCGTTGATCCCGCAAGTGTTGAGCATGTTTTTATCGCCGTAAGTGGCGCTGTTCTTTCCCCAGCGCTGGACAGCAAGAGCCTGCGCTGTCCGACCAGTTGGCATTCTGTTTTCCCCTATCAGCCATCTCCCACTAGCGAGCAACGCCCCATCCCGGGACAGTACTCAACTGGTATCCCGACATGCGTGGTAGTGCATGTAAGTGTGTGTGTAGGGAGATAGGTGTGTGTGTGTGTGCGTGTGTAGAGCACGGAAGGAAATATAACGCGTGGTCCACGGACCGTTTATTGGGTCCGGCATTCGCCTGGTGTTGATCGAAGAAACTACGGAAAAGTTTCGAACAGAGCAGCCAGTCGCTAGAATTTTCCTCCAGACAGCGACTGATCTCGATCTAGCTGTGTAGTTAGTGTCGAAAATATTGCTACCGTCGAGATTAGAACGCTAGGATACTCAATTAATGCTCTGAGCCACCTAAGTCGGTCATTTCATGTGGGAAAACTTATCAGAGCGTGCTTCGTGGTGCTATTGTAGACAGGGAGGCAGTTGTGAACAGCGAGTGGACTCATTTTCTGACGGCTGGCTGATGAGTTCGAGTGAGATCGCTAGGCCACTCGCAGTGAAGATCTGTCGTTATGTGCATCTCCATTCCATCAATTCATGAAGATGCGTGTTTCGCCACTTGTAATCGAAAAAAACATTACGTATCAAATGCGCAAAACCTCTGATTTGCGTAAGTGTTGCGTGTGCTACATTTTAACATCCCTGTGTGAAATATATTTCGCACACGCTCTGCGAATGTTTCGCGCACACTCAGTAATGTTTCACATATTATTAGTTAAAATGAAAACAATTAACAGTTTCGATCACAAAAAGCAGCAGGATATGCTGTGTTTCGCGCACGGCGTATTAAGTTAGAATTTTTTTCTTAGATCTCTTAGAAATACGTCTAAACTCAAGGTAATACTTATATATATATTCACTTTGACACATATTAAACTCAACTTTATGGAGTTGGCAGAAGAAGATATATAGTCAAAAAGCTATTCGTCAGGATCGAAGCGTTTCTCAGCAAAATGACATTCGAAACATTTGACCATCTAATTCAAGGGAAGACTGGCGGCCAGCTTTCTTGCGCATGAAATATGTAGTAACGATAAAAGAAGGCAGAGCGATATCAAACAGATCAAATCAAATTGATATATGAGACAAATTTTTAATTCATGTTGATGACAGGACAAGCAAAACGTTTGCAGAATGAAAATTAAATTCTTCTGAGCCATACAAAATACTCGGTCAACATCAAGTAATTATCATGACTACAGGTTCTACAAACTACCAGAGAACACTGAGTAATCTAAAATTATATTGCGCAATCAAAAAAATAAATTTCAGGAAATAAGTATATAATTAAAACTTGAAGATTTAAAAATCAAATAATTTTAAGGCAAGTATCACATGATGTTAAATATAATTATAACCTTTTTAATGAGCTTTTTACGAAAATAATTTATATAAACAAATACATATGATTATAATTCAAAGAAATCTTTACCGATGTATTCAGAATTATTACTTATTAGTGACAATTACCTATTAGCGGGTTTCACCCTGTTGCAATGTAATTAACAGATTTTGGAAGCAAACTGTCATAAATCCAATATCGTTAAAATTTGGCAAGTGATTTAGTACAAGTTTTATGTTGCAAATGATGCTCGTATCACCATAATCGTCATCATCACAATTATAATGACTATCGTCATACAACATCAATTTCACCAATGCATTCTGAAAAAAAAAGGAATGAATCATTTGCGGGGAGTGTGTCATTGTGTTTTTTACAATCAAGGAACGACTCACACTCGCCCGCCAATATGACATCTTCTATTGTTACACCTTCGGAATTTCAATAAACATTAAAACAAATTGCTGAAGGCGTTTTGGACGTAAGTTCCCACATTCATTTTATCGTTGACCCATACTATTTCAATTAGTAAAATTGTAATTGTTCTAATCTAAAATGCTTATATTTCATGATTACTAATTTCATACAATTGGTAGAAAAACAATATTCTAATTTCCTTGAAAGTTAATAATTTTATTTATAAAGAATAATTACACAATAGCATCAAGTTAAGAATTCTTAGTTTAGTGTAAAATGTTGTCAATGTTCCTAAACGGGATTATCTGTGCGTAAACCAGACCATAATTCCTAATATAGTTCGGAATTGTTAACCCCAATAGATTTATGTTATCAAGTTGCTGCATTATGTGAGCTTACAAGATAATATTGCATATTGAAGATAAAGACGAGTTTTCACATAGTGATAAGTAAAATTCATATTGGCTGGCAATTACAGAGCACAGTAATTAAAATCAGAAAAACGCAATGTCAGAGGAGAATGTTATGACCTACATAAAGTCTTATCAGCTTAGATGTGGAACTTTCATTATCCAGTCGTATCAGATGAACAATCACGAAGTAGAATTACTCAAATACAGCTCACGTGTTTAAAGCAAATATATTGATTAACTCACCAGAATATTCTTCCACGTGTGTGTTGTTTGTGAGATTTACTTTTCATGTTTCATTCTTTATATTTAAATTTCCCTCCACTTCTTCTTACTTTATGATTCGTGCCAGAGTTCTCCTTTTATATCATATTTTTTAAATGTTAGTACTCTTCATCTACTTCGTCATTCCTTTAAGGCAAGGCACGATAAAACTCTCTGCGTCTGTTAATTTCTACTCTTTGAGCCACTCAATGCCACTATTACGAACAATTTAGAATATTTATTGCTTTTTTGGTACTACTTTTGGGTGTGTTTAGTGTTAGAAATTTCATGTTAACCATTCCATATTGTGTGACATACCAAATCGTAAAGTCAATAAAATTAGACCCAGTGGTACTACAGAATGGCTCAGACATTCAGTACTAGTTATTACTCTAATCTCTGTAATAGGGGGAAGATGATTGGGTTTGCCTCACCCTCTTCCCAGCTGCTATCAGCGCCTAAAGAGGTTTTTTTACGTTTACTGAATTATTCGTTCCCCTAAAATACGAATGAAAATATGAATTTTAAAAAATATAAAAAATATATCCTGGCAAATTTGAATTGAAAAAATTGAGATCGTTTTAGAGTAAATAAGGATTGGGATTTACTGAAAATGCGCAATTTTCAGTTCATTTCCACGAAAAACTTTCTAGTTTTCGAGAAACTTCATTTGACATAATTTTGAGCACTTGTACTCTCAAATGCAATAATGAATAAAAATGCCTCTCATGCACATATTAACGACATGAGATATATTTAAAAAAATGAATACGTGTAATTTTTGTAAAATCAAAAGGACGTATTTGCCATCATTCAGTGCATTTAGCACTATCAGTTCCAAGTGTTTGAAAAAACGACGATTTCCAAAAAATTATGTTCGAGCGTTTCCTAAAATGCAAAATTCTGGGCTCATTTTACAGACAACTTTTGACATTTCGAAAAGGTTCTAAAGAAAATCATTTGAAGCATTTGAACTTATGCAATATTGTATACAACATGCCCGTAATGTAAATATTAACGGCACGAGAAATATTTCAATAAAATGACATTGATGTACTAGTTTTTGAAAAATGAAAATAATTTATGAAAATAGCGTTTATGTCATGTTATTTAGTGCATATGTACAAAAAACAAAGTCAACATTTTGAACCTTTTTTGAGAAAATTGTTTTTAAACTCTATTTAAAAATAATCATCTAATGTTACGCGAAAACTACAAATATATTCAAAGAATGTACATAAATTAAAGATTTAATTATGAAAAAATTTTACTTGAAGAAAAATGTTATCTTAAATAATAAGGTACGAGGGGGTTTCAAAATTTCCAACTTTGCATTGCAGTTTTTGAAAATTCAGAGTTATCACCCAAAATCGACAATAGGCAATCTTTGTGTCACAACATTCTAACAACATATTATTGCAAAAAAATACCATTTTAAAAATAATTTCGAAAATAAACGAGGAATTTCATGCAAATTACCTCTAACATTTAAACAAATATTTTCAAAATCGCATTGGTTTTTGGTCGGATCAAATCATTCGGGGAAATAATGATTTTGGAAAACTTTCCTTCGAATAGGCGCCAATGGACGGAGGGGCGGGCGGACGGGTGGAAGGGGTGGACGGGTGGACGGACGTTGCACGTGTCACACGTTAGAGGAAGTAATGTACTACATATATCATCAAGATTTATCCAACTTTTCCTAACCAGGGTCGCACATTTTATTTTGAACAACCGCAGCATTACAATGCTTTTTTCTTTATAATGTTCGCAGTAAGGCAAGATAATAAAAATGTTACCGAGCTTTTTAATCTTGTGCTGCAGTGAAATTTTATGTGTAAATAATGCATTGTAATGGGTGTATACTAATATGTATTCAGCCATGAAGAAAATCGTAGCTGAATACATATCTCAACAAATGAAGTGGAAGCGAGGGGGGGGCAGGGACACGCTTGCGGTGAAGGGGCGAGGAAGAGTTCTCTAAGAGCGGAAGAGTGGTAGATGTGATTGGGAGAGTGAAGATACTGTGAAGAGAGGGTGAAAGGACAGAGAGAGTGAGAGTGAGAGTGAGAGAGAGTGAGAGAGAGAGTGTGAGAGAGTGGAGAGGAGCGAGAGAGAGTGAGAGAGAGTGAGAGAGAGAAGTGAGAGAGAGCTGAGAGAGTGAGGAGAGAGTGAGAGAGAGTGGAGAGAGAGAGTGAGAGAGAGTGAGAGAGAGTGAGAGAGAGAGTGAGAGAGAGTGCAGAGAGAATTGAGAGAGAGTGGGAGAGCAGTGAGAGAGAGGTGAGAGAGAGTGGAGAGAGAGTGAGAGAGAGTGAGAGAGAGAGAGTGATGAGAGGAGAGAGAATGAGAAGTATTGTGGAATGAGAATGAGAAGAGTGAGTGAAGAGAGACAATGTTCGAGGAGAAAGGAGGAAAGGACGTAGCGTGAATGAGGAGGATTGAGAATGGGAAAAGAGAGGTAGAAGGGGTGGGAAGGGAGTAGAATAGAGAGGGAAGGGGCGAAAAGAAAGGGAAGGAAGAAACGGGGGAAGAGATTTGGCTGAGGGGGTGAGAGAGATGGAAGGGACAAGGAAATAAAGAGAAGTGACGGGGGAGAGAGAGGAAGGGGCAAGGATGAACCCTTTTTGGTATCAGGATACCTCCAATATTTATTTATTTTAAAATCTAGAAATCGATTTTCTTCAGAATTAACTTTCTCTCTCGTACATACACGTATATGAGAAAGTACCCTAATGGCGCTACAGAATGACACAGATTTTTCCCTCCAAGTTTCAATCACATTTGTGTAATGGACGAAAACACAATAGAATATATCAAAATGGCGTTTATATTCAATGCATTTGGCACTATCTACACAAAAGTTTAAAGAATACTTTTGACCCAGTTTTATGAGAAAATATTGTTTTGAAAATTACCTTTTTTCACAAAACGCTAACTCTCATTTTTTGTTAAAAAACGCACATGTCCTCAATTACAGAGAATTTTCAATAACAGTTCATGTACAAGAAAATCACTATCTTCAATAATGTAGTGGTGTAAGGGAGTTCACAAAATTCTAAATTTTAGAATTTTCGAAATTTCGAAACTTGACCGAGAAAATAGGAATAAAGTCACTGCCTAAGTGCATTTTGCTCTATTCTTGTAATAATTTAATCTACAAATTTGAAAACATTTTGAAAAAATATACGGCAATACCGTCGAGATTCATGTAAAAATTCTCACAGATTTAAAATAGCCAGTTTAAATTTAAGGGGTTTTGACATTCCTCAGATAGATGTAGAAATGTCAAGTTTGGTGAAAATTTTGCTTGCAGTAATGTCACTAGTGGCGTTCACAGACGTACATACGTTTTGCCCTAAACAAGTTTTTTTCTCTCTTAAGCATCCGCAAATAGGAGTTTCTCACTACACAACGTAATAGAAATTATTTCCTACATATAGGAACAACAATTATCCACTGTATAAACCTGCAAAACTACCTTTTACTAAAAAATTGCAGTTTTTGCTATTTCTTTCTCTCTACTATTTTTAAGCAGTTAATGTATATAATTATTAATTATATAATTGTTCCGGATAAGATCACCCTCATTGTTTGATTGATTAGTATTACAGGGCGCGTCAACTGCTATGGTCATTTGTTCCGTAAGTGAAGTACATGGTAGGTGGCAGTTATCTTCCAACGCTGGATAGCGAGATCCAGCGCGGGCCCACACGACAACTTGTGGAGTTTTCCCCAACCAGGTATCTCCCACCAACGGGGCACCGCCCCAAACGGGCGAGCTCTAAGCCACCGAATGGTCTCCTGGTAGTGTGGTGTTGTATGGTGCGGTAGTGCAATAATTGTAAGTGGGCATGTGCGATAGTGCAGTATGTGTAAGTGGGCTTAGGATAGAACAAGGAAGAGGCAGGAATGATCGCGAGCGGTCCGTGCGCCGTTTGTTAGGGGACTCCTCTGACATTCGCCTGATGTTGACGGAGAAACAACGGAGAGTTGATCAGAGCGGCCGGCCGCTCGACTTCTCAGCCCGGTCTCTCGACAGCCCAGTTCGAGGCACTGCGATGACACCAGTTGATGCATCTTTATGGGCAAATGCAAATGAAGAAAAATACGTCTTTGATGAGGTATAAGACACACTTATCCTTCAGTAACTCGACATGAAACAGGATGAATGTATACAATGGACGGGAGTTTTTGTAGCTGTTTCAATGTTTAGCATTTCAAAAATAAAATGTTTGTACTGTTACTGTCATAATAATCAACTGTATAAATGTTTGTTGTAGACAATTGTTAGAATATTTTAATTCAGTATCAGAGGACGTGGTTTCAGCTGAAAATGAGATTTTTTGTTCGTTTTTTAAAAATTTTCTTCCCGTTCGACTTTTGTCTTTCGGGGAGTTTTGACGGGTACAATGTTACATACAATGATTTTACTTGTTCATCCTCAGGCAAATGTGGATCTCGGAATAACCCTTCACTATATTTTTTTTATTTCATATTTGGATATCTTCACTAAGAGAAGTTTGCATTTGTGGTTTAGAGGAGAGGGGAGAGTGTCTGTGGGAAAAGGGGGTAAATAATTTTGTGAATTAGGGTGGGCGAAAGAGAACTTTGAGGAATCTGGATCAAATGCGTGATGGATAATGTGCGCTTTGGCCGAGATTGAAAATTGGAGTGTTGGGGCATACTGGGAGGAGACAATGAGTCAACAATCAATTACAGTATCCGTTGCGTCTGCAATAACTGATTCTCTATTTCCGCAAGAGTTGCGCCGTGTATTGCCTGGAATAGTGCGTAGGTATCGAATTTCTTTCTATCGCAAATAAAGTTCTTCTGTGTCTGTTCACACTGAGTGAGAAACGAATGACTTACACGGCTGCTTACTAGTTTCAAGTTATTAAATATGAAATACAACTTGGTAATTGTGCAGCAGAACGGAGGTTTGGCTCACCGCTCACTGAGGAAACTATACGAGACTGGCTGAAGAGAAAAAGCTCACTCTTTCTCCGAAAAATAAACGCAGCTTTCGTGGGAAGAAACCTCAATGGCTGAATGTTGAAAATATCTGTTAGATTGGATTTTGAAAAACAGTAATTTGTATTTCTACAAAATTAATTATTACACAAGCTAAAAGTATTGCAAGAAAAAATAAGCCGTAAAAATTTCGTTGGGTCATGGTATAGATGATTTATGAAAAGGCACGGGCTTTCCATGCGTACTAGAAGTAGAATATCACATAGAATCCCGGCGGAATAAGAAGAAAAGATCATTGATTTTCATAGGATCGTTATTCAAGCAAAAAAGACACCCTGTGAAATGCAGCAGATTGGAAACATAGAAGTCACACTCACGTTTGATGTTCCAGGATATAGAACTATCGACAAAAAATGTGTAAAAACTATTAAACTTAAAACTACTGGACATGAAAAAACACACTACTCTGTTGTTCTGGCCTACTGTGCAGATGGTACAAAACCTACTATTTTTTATTTTCGAGAGAAAAACAGTGCTCAAGGAAAAGCTTCCAACGGGTGCACCAAAAGAGCTGAATGGTTGAAGGAGGTTTGAAGTTATGACTTTATAAAATGTGGGGAAAAACACAAGGAGTTCTTACAAAACAGCTTTTTTAGTTTGGGAACAAATTTCGTGCACTTTTGGCTCATTTCATCAAACAAATATTGACAGAATGAAAATTAAAATTGCAGTTATTTCAGCTGGACTCACGTGCCAATTGTAGCCACTCGACATATCTATAAACAAGCCTTTCAAAGCAAATATGCGAGGAATGGAATAAATGGATGATGCCACGAGGACAAGAAATGACACCAGGGCAAAAACTGAATCGTCCGTCCATAACTCAGGTCTGTGAATGGGTCAAAAAGTCATTGAACAATGTTGACTAGAAATTTGTTGTGAATTCTTTCAAGAAGTGCTGCAGTAGCAATTTCTTGGAGCTGAAGATAATCTATTTTTTGAATACATCTTAAATTGTTCAAGTCACAGTGACTCCGACCAGAACGGATACTGTTTAAGAAGGAAGATCCTAACCCTGTGTAAGCAAGAATTTACTATTGGAATTAAGCCTACCTGTAATATTGGTGTAGCAATAAGTAGTAGCTACTGTCATGTACCGGTAGCATTGATTTTCTTATGTAATCTTTATATATTCAGCTTCTTTAATCACTGATTTAACTCTAAAAATAAAAGCTTATTGTATCTAAAAATAATTTGTTATGAAAATAAAATTCATATTCCTTTCATAAAAATAAAAATCAAGTGTAAAATATAACCCTTAGGAATAAAATTCTTCTTGAAAACAGGGTCTTCCGGGTGAGTAAGTAAACGCAAGTCTTATACACCGGCAAATAGGTAAATAGATACATTTATCAAATTTGATCAGAAAATAATATTAAGATCTTGATTTTATATTCGTGACAGAATTTGTAATAAGCATATGCACCATGGATAGTTCATTTAATAAATATAGTTGTGAGAAAAATTGTTAAAAGACACAGAACACGTTTGTATTGTGACGCAAATTCGGGTAATACGTAACAGTTTTTTTAGGGACATTTCCGGTAAAGAAAACCAAATATAATGAGGCTCCGTTCTGTTGGGTGGTATCAAAGTAGTTTTAAATAGACTAGTTCGAGTTTATTACACGTGTCACTTGGAGTGTCAAATCCTTATTTTGCGCCCCCCCCCCCAAGTCGCGAGTATTGAATCGCTTCGAAGGGTAGGCCCTTTCTAGCCGCCGGGCCGGGCCGCGCCGCGCCGCTCTGAATGGGGCCCAAAGGGTAGAAGGGGGTCGGCGGCGGAGTATTATGTACCTCCGCTCCATAGGCCGGGATCAAATAGACCCACCCGCTTAGTCGAACCGCGGGGCGCGGGCGCTCCGGGAACGCGTTTGAAGTCCCCAAGTTGGTTATGAACTAAACACATCAGCCCCGACGCTAGCGCTGGCTGAAGGGAAGTTCGAGAACTGCGTCCCGCCGCCTCCGCTGCCCGCCGCCGCATTTCTTTCGCGGGCTGTTGTCCTAGGCAATTGGAAACAATTTCGGCGGCAAGTTCCGGGCGCAGACGCCGCGAGCGCCGCGGGCGCCGGGAGACGCGGGCGGGCAAAGCCTGCTGCGTCTGATGCGGTCGCCGGCGCTGAAGATCAACACAGCGCAACGCCCGCGGCGGCCGACAGGGGCGCCTCAGTCGACCCGATCCTCGCTGTGCGGCTGCCCCGCCGTCGGATCCTCCGTCTCCTGGGGCGGAGGGCGCCTGCGTGCTCTACCTGCCATGGGAGAATACCCATCGAGTGATGGCTAGGGAGGGCTAGCGAAACTCAAGCAGACGTTCTGGAGACGTTTAGCAGGGTTATGCGGGATTTCACAGGAAATGATGCTTCAGACCTGAGAAATTTCAGTGTTCAATTCAGAGTGAGCCTTTTCAGATGGGAAAAAACACAAGCGTATCCCTCACAGTACAAGCAATAAATAATTCCTTTATAGTTTTTTCCTCAGAAGGTTACATTTCCTTCAAAGTTCTTTTGTAATTTCCCAATTTTCACGTTAATGGTTTCACATTTTCTCCGGTTTTGTTTTATCTAATAGCAGAACAGAAATCAGGCTTAAACTTGAAGAAGTAAAATTTAATTCTATATGGAAATTCTCATTGAAAACTTTGGGGCTATTTTTGAGAAAATATTGTTTTCTAAAATGAAATTCCTTTTTTGAAAAGGTGTTATTATGAGCTCATTTTCCCAAACTTATGAGTTTTTAAGAAACTTCATCAGACATCATTTGATTCACTGGAACTTGCGAATGCAATAATGTGAATTCTCGGTTATCCGGCAGCTTCCTCACTGCCCTGAGGAAGCCTGCGACATGTCAGGCGAAACGTCGGCCGCCCAGCCAACGACGCGGCGTCTCCCGGATAGCCGAGAATTCATGGATTCGAGCCGCGGAAGCTTACGTATACAATGCAATAATGTGTAAAGCACGCCATTATTGTAAAAATTAGCGAATTGGAAGATGGATAATTCAATTGTATAGTTTTTAAAAAATCAAAGAATTTATCAAAATGACGGATAAACCAAGCTATTCAATGCATTTAGCACCATCCAACAAAAGGTAAACAAATTAAAAAGCAATCAAAAAATTAATCGTTTTTGAGAAATTCTTGTTCTTATTTTTTTTAATATTACTCATATTTCACACCCAATTGCACGAAAACTACCTATATTAAAAAAAATTACATGACATCAATTAAGAAAACTACATGTGGAAAACAAATTTCATTTGAAAAAAAATTATACTCAATATTGTAGTTGTAGGAAGATGGCAAAAAATTTTAAAGTTCCGTAATCTGTAATTCGTCTTTACAAGTGCATTTTATTATATAATTTAAAGTAATTAAAAAACAATTAGAACAGTTTTTGAGAACATTTTTGAAAATATCCTAGGTAGTTTCATGAAATTTACGCACAAAATTTAAAGAAATATTTTCAAAATCGCAGAACTTTGAGACGGGGCCAGTTTGATACTCATTTTGGAAAAAAAAACTGGGAATAGGTAAGGTACTAGTGTTGTTCACAGATGGATGGACGGACAGAAGGACGAATAGACAGTATTCATATGTATCTGGAGATCCCAAAACGTGTATTTCCGTTTGTATCTCGAAATCGATTTTCCGCATTATAACTTAACTTCCTATGTATATAACACGTATATTACACCGCATATACGTGTATAATACATAAGTGTACGAGAAAGTAAACAATGTTTCCTTAGAGGCACGGTTGTCAGATTGGGAGGAATTCCACTTTTTGGGGTCGATAACGGCTCTCTCTCGCGGGACAATAATTGATTTCGCGGCACACCGCCCAACGGGCAGAAATGCTTCAAAACATGTGCGATTTTGGGCGGATATTCAGATGAGGAAGTTTTTAAAAAACAACCACAACCATGTTGTGGCGTGTTTCTTTACAGTGAGTTTGATTTTTTTGGTTTTTTACATTACACATGGTGTTTCATTAATCATTTGTTAATTCGTTCAAATTCACTTTTTTTATTTAAGGTCGCATCAACATTGATGCCATTAGCAACCAGTTATTCATTTAACGATATTGTAACTGTGAAGAAGACATGATATAGTAATGATAGGGGAGAAAGGACAATCACAAATACAACCATGCCCGAGACGGGACTCAAACCCGCGATTCTTCGGGCGGAGATGGCTACGGCACTACTACCTTAACGATCTCGGCATCCGAACTGATCAAATTTACCTCGAATACAGAGTGATGATAGTTTTTAGACCCATATTATACGGTGTGAGTTAAACGTCATTGCGTTTGTGTCATTCACAACATCAGTATATAATATATCGCATTGGCAGTACTTGGAGATAATTTTAGAGCACGCCATTTACAATTAGTCATCTTTTGTAAGTATAGTTTCATGGTCAGCATTTTTCGTTAAGCCATCGGGAATAAGCATTCATATGTAAACTGTGGTAATATTTTTAATTGCGTATATTTAAGAGGAGCAAGGAGAGTGTTTTTTAAACCTGGACGCTTAGTTTGTTCAGCAGGTTTTAAAATTATGACTGAATAGATAGTTTTATAAGTTGAAATAATATGTTACAAAACAATTACAAATGAAAGAAAGTATGAGTTGCTTTAGCAGCAGTACTTGTACTGAAAGATCAGCAATTTTCCTACACTATTACAATACTTTCTGCTTTCTAGCTAAGACAAAATCAGTTATTATCTGGAGGAGGTTTCTACCTGCCGGCTGCAGTGACCGGTAGTTTTCCGTGGCCATTGATGTTTCGTTCCCCTTCTTGCTCTATCCTCTCCCCTTACACAGACATTCACACTACCACACACGGGAGGTGTCGCGGATGGTGCAGTGCCTTGCTGTTGGAGATACCCACAGGAGTTCTTTATACATTAGTTGCCTAATATAGTAAATTATTACACATTCGTAATAGAACAATTATTCAATTTGTTTACGTCACATCACCTCATACATTGCATGATACAAGAATTATTCATGAGTGTTCATTTATAGATACAATCATCCTTAGTTTCAGACATACTAATGTTATGGTTTTCATAACATAAACAATATCCATATTTTTTGAACGAAGAATATTCTTCATCAGAAATATCAAGCATGCAGATGTTTAGGTAAATGTTTGACCCCACCTCAAGGAAGGGACATCGTCACCTCACGAAATAAATCATTCACTACACTACTGGGGTTGAAGACCATAGAAGGTGAGGTGTTTGGAAACAATCAATCAATCAATCAATCAATACATACATATATACATAAATAAAAAAAGAATACTTTCCCTTGAACTACGTAGTAGTATAAGAGAGAGTGAACTTGGAATGCCCAGAGATATGGCTGGGTGCACGCCGAAGGGACAAAGAGAGCGATGTGAGAAGCAGGTGGAGAGAACTCCCACTTGAAGTGGCTGGGTAGAGCGCGCGGCGTGAGGAGGGCGGGGCGAGAGGGCGGAGTGTGTTCCGCAGCTGCGCCCTTCAGGGCTCTCCGTCGAGCACACACGTGTCTGAGAGGGTTTTCGTGGCCATTGGAGTCCGAATCACTGACTCTGGGCAATGAGACAGCGCGTGCGTTGAAGAGTAGATTCGTTCTTCACATACAGCTACCGCACATTGGCCCTGCAACATCGTCCCTTGCGCGAATAGCTAGCTGTCCGGTGACACGTCCGTTAGTTCATTGAAGGGTGCGTAACAAAGCAGAACACACTTCATGTACAAAGGAACCTTGTAATAAAAGATGGTTGAGACATTCTTTATTGTTTTGTATTGCAACGAATACCACGTTTTTTAAAGATAAATAGGGAATGGATGCTAATGGGAATGACACACTGAACGTTATCCAAGGGCCGAGCTTTACTTTTGTAAAATGCTCCAAGGACACCGAAATTTAATACTTTACACCTAAAATTAAATTACCAGCGGAATTGGCCTTCAGCGTAAATTCTTAAGACACAAATGTACAGTGAGAAAGCAGAGTTGTTTCTTGGTGTTGATTTTGTGCTTAATACACATGGGAAGTAGTGGAACATATTGTTAATGTCAAAACGAATATCCGACGTTCAAGGCGCCTGCTCAGCGAGCTGTCACAATTCCATTTTGCGAGCGCACCGCGGCGTCACATGGCGTTTTGTGTTTCGATGCGGGAAGTGTCCTTTGTGTGTTCCCGAACACAAACGGAAAGAGTTTTTTTTTAAATCCCGCTAACAAAAAGTAGAAAAAATAGAAAGTTTTTGTTGACCAGAAAATGTTATCTTCTCAGGTTGTGTGGTGGTTCATGGAGCTTTCGGCACCTGTGTCCAAATACGAGACACGTATGGGTCCGAAACTTCTAAGAGACGAAGATATGTTCATTTGTACTGTTGAGGATGTATTCTGTGCTGATATGTTAAGTACTGTAGAGATGTTCGATGCAATGGAATTCTACGAATCAATATTTATTCTACAACAATAATTAATATTTATTGCATGTAAAGGAATAAAATGTTTCTTCGTTAGACCTCTAAAAGGACGTTTTATCCTGATCTGAGCTGGAGAAACTCTATAAATTTAGTAGCAGCAAATATACCACATATTTATAATACTGTTGATACTGTTACATCATTAAAATAATTAATACAACGTAGAAGTTCTTGAGCTTTGGTTAAAGTTAAGACAAGACAAAAGGACTTCATTTCTGCTATCACCCCTGAACCCGAATCTTTTTTACTCATTCCTTTCTCTTCCCCGAGAAATCCAGAGAGTGAATTCCAGTTGTGAGTGACGCAGCGATCAGCGCCATTTGGGCGTCGTACGCCCCCCCTCCTCCTCCTCCACCACTCAACGGGAGCACGCGTCTGTGGAGGACGCTGTTCCGCTGACAGTTGGCAGTGTGGGGTTGCTCAGAGCAACAGTGGGCGGTTGAGGGGGAGGTGAGGTAACCAGGATGGTTGGCTTCGGAGGAAACAGACGGAGGAGTGTGTTAAGTGTACGAAAATAAGGAAAGGAAATAGTAATCGGCAAGACACAGTCTTTCGAGAACTGAGCTTCTAGAAATGCTTGAAGTCGCTTGCCTTGACAGTCACAAAACAGTAGACAGTCACATTACAAATGGTTATTACTCTTGAGAAAGCTAAGTAAGGTTTTCCATGCGAAAATATAGAATTGGGCAACAACAACCCTACTCTTTGGAGGGGTGGTTTTGGAGGGGCAGAACGCCAGCTTACAGGGGTGCGAAAATTGAAAAATTATTTGTACACTAAAAAGTATTAGATACGTGTTCTTACCTCCGAAAAACAATCTCGATCCAAAAAATGATTAAACTTATATTTTCACCTTGAGTAATAAATACCATATGGTACCTTTAGAAAAAATTCAGTAGGTTTAGACTTCAGTTCGGTACATGCGAATGTTACTCAAATGATATTTACGTTTTGAATATCTCAGCAAACTGTCACAGTAAGTTTAATATCAAAAGATGTATTATTTACAAGAGCTTACAGCTGAACATTGATGTAGAGACTTCAAAATACCGTCATGGCGGCAGTAGTCGATGTAAGCGTATCGCCTTTTCAACGTTTGCGCACCAATTTAGCGGATGACATATCGAATGCTAATCGATCACTCGGTCGTGTCCTAAGGAATTCGTTTCCAACTATGGCGACAGGGCGTGCTGCTGACTATGTTCCAATAATGTAACATCTAGTAGGAGCTTAAATCTCTACTCATAATTATCTGCCTATGTGATGTAAAAATATAATGATGTAATAATACAATAATTACATAATAATGTTCATATACTCAGATCAGTTCGTGAAATATTCGTCGAACACCACAGTCGGTGAATATATTTCTAGCGAAACACAGGTGAATCAAGAGAATGCAATATTATGGGAAATTTTGCGTACACTCTTCTCCCATTTATCGGAACTACTTCGATCTAAACGTGCAAAACCTTTTCCTCGATTTTCCAGGCTATTGGTTTCAAGGTAGTTTAACTCTTCGCCACATTACTCTTTTAGTCTATGCTACTCCCCACAGCTTGCGAAGCAAATATAACGACTTTTGCCTGTTTCAAGATAAATGTTTTCAAGTTCAAAAATTAGTGAGTTTATATAAACGCAATATCCAGCAGTTGTCTGTTAGATGTTTCTTTTACCAAATATTTCCGATGACAATAATTATTTGGGATTCATCACGTTTTTGAGTAAAGGTGCATATCAGTACTTCTCGCTATGGTCCAGTACGAACATACATGTACAAATCTTAGTAAATAAAAAATATTTCAATTACATTTTCAGAACCATATTTAAGCCTGTTTGAATAGTGAGTGTATTGTTCCCAAATTTGTCATCCTCCCTTACTTCATTAGTCCTGGGGAATAAATACAGAACTTCATGAGAAAATGATATGGGAATTTTCCTTTTCCTTTTACTATTTACGATAAACGTTTGCAATTGCAATTATATTGCACGTTACGATTCACACAATCACAATCACAAATAATCACAAGTTGAGATTAAATGCATACTTCCCTTCGTGAGATATAATCGCAAGGGTTATTGTTAGTTTCAAAATCCTTTCCTGTTCTATATCTTAAAAATAGAAAAGTCCAAAATATTCATAAATAGTTTGTGAAGAATATATCGCTTCATTACTCTCAAAACCCTTCCATCTTATTTCTCTTAAAAATAAAAATAAAGCAAATTCTTAGAATAGTTTGTGAAGAAGATCCCGCTTCGTTACTCTTGGAACCCCTTCTTCTTATTTCTCCCAAAAAATCAGTTTCGCTTTCGCTCGAGTCGCCCTCCTCGCCCCGCCTCCTTTGTGCTTGCGGTTCACAGGTCGATGCCCGCGCGCCGCACCGGCGCAACCAAAGGGCGGAGCGCCCCGCGGGGCACGTGTTCCTCCAAGGGCGTCGCCATTCGCGCCGCCGAGGGCCCTTCTGGGCCTCCTGGCCCTTTCGGCGCCCTTGGGTTCTTCACACCCCCGACGGCGATCACCGGGGATTTTACCGCACGGTTGCCAACTCACAACGCCGCGCCGCCGACATGTTTTATTCATAACCCTTCGCGGTCGAGGATGCTCGCGAACAGAGGCCGAGTCTAAATATTTGCTTCGATTGGGGAGGAGAAGGAGGGGCTGAGGAGCTGCGACATTCGCTGCCTGGCGCGCGGAGCAGTTCGGGCGGTGAGCAGCTGCGCTGCGAGGCGGTCAACTGTGGCGGAGATCGCACACATCCACCGCTTGTGAGGGGATGCGATGAAGCAAGCACGCAACTGGAATAATCCTGTACCTACTTTCGGCCTGTGATTATATATATTACCTCTTTGACTTGCTGAGTAAGCTAGTTAGACCGTGCATTACCTTTCTCTTTGCAGCGACTGGCACGATGGTTCTCGAGTTCGAGTCAGGACGTTGGCGGAGTTTCAACTGTAGCTAGATAAGTACCTAGGACGAATTCAACCGTTGCCTTGAGAATTCTAGCGACCGACTGCTTTGACCGGCAGTTTTCTGTGTTTTTTCTGACCAATATCAAACTAATATCGGACCGTATCAAACGGATCATGAACCGGGCGCCAACTTTCCTTCCTCACCTGTAGCATCACTGCTTCTCTTCAACACGCACATTTACACTTACATGCACTACACTACCATACATGTCGGGAGACCAGTCGAGCCCTTAAAGCCAGTCCTGGTTGGGGCGGTGACCTGTTGAGGTATGTACCTGGGTAGCCACATATAGGTCGGCGTTGGATGTCTCGTTCCAGTGGGGAACTAAGAACCATAGCAACTGATGTGCCCGAAAACTTCATCCATCATTAACACTTCTGCGTCATTTTGATATTTTATATGTCACTTTTGCAAATAATATGTCATCCTTAAGGGGCCACTTGTTGTATGAAAATGATACAAGTTTTCAAACGTCAAGCATGCATTAAAGTTCTCTAATAGTTTTGAAATTGGTAATTTATTATTTACGTCGAACGTGTGAGAACACAAGGCCGTCATGATTCCTTGGAAACAAAAATGTGACTGAGCAAAAATTTTGATTTTATTTTACATTATCAATTTCTATTACAGTCATTTGAATTATTTAATGTCATAGTTAATTTTAAAGTGAGCGAGGAGAATCGGTTCGAGAAGGACAATGAATGAACTTTACGATTGTTGGTGTTTAAATACTTTGAATTCATACTTATTACTTGCACCTCATATACACACAATGTATATAGTTGAGAAAGTGGCCGGTGAAGGTGGAAAGAGAGCGAGGGAGAGAGTCATAGCGAGTGAGAGAGCCAAATCGACAGAGATAGAAAGGTATACAGGTGTGAAAATGAGAAAGATAACGAGAGACA
>BOPP01000110.1:405289-427468 GCA_017312745.1 Gryllus bimaculatus
AGAGAGAGAAAGAGAGAAAAGCTAGGACCAGAAGTAAGAGTCAAGTTGTTATGCTGTGTTATATCTTCGAATTCAATAAGTACAGCAATGAAGAATAGTGTACTACCTGCAAAACCTGGTTGCCCAAGAAAATTAGCTCGAGCAACACCATTTTGGAAATGCGTCTAGAAAAATACTCGTTTTTCGAATTCTGAACTTTAAAGAGTCACGGTTCCATAGCATATTTTTGAGAAGAGATATTAGAGGTTTATCCCCTCCCCCTCGTTTTTGTTTTTGAACATTTCCGAAAGTATGCCTTCTAATTATTGTTTTTTAACTATATAGATTTGCTTTGGACAAAAATGAAAGTAACGTTACATAAATTATGAGAAAAAATTATGAAACGCTAGCAAAATATGAACCTAGAATAAAACGAATAGTGCAAAAAATTAAAGCTAGAAAGATTTTAAAAATAATATCAGGAAACTAGTTTCTGACTAAATTCCTAGATTTATATTAATTGCTTACTATGAAATAAATTTTGTTGTTTATATAGTTTAAAATTTAATTTTTATTTCAAAGCTTACACGTTTTGTCCATGGGCTGCGAGTGGCTCATTTAGTCCGGTTATGAGCATTTTGTAGTGACAGTCAGCTCACACTTAGTTCATGTTACTATTGAAGTCTGAATGTATAAAAAAGACGTTCTAGGAAAATAATTCTATTAACAAAAATTCTGAATCATAATTACACACACCACTGCTACCGACATCTTGCTTATCTCATACCTCAACGATTTCCCTAGCCGAGCAATCGTAGTGGTTGTCGTATTTCACGCACGCGCCAAAGAACACATTGCTTATTGCTGTAATAAAGGGACTCGATGAGCTTACATAGCATTAGCCAATGTAAACAAACACGCCATTCATAAGCAGACGCGCGCAAAAATCGCGTTCAGTTTACCCGCCCCGCGTGTAATGATCCAGGAGGAACTATTTCCCAGGCCATCATCGCCGAGGCCCGCAGTGTCAGCACCAGACCAAAATGATCCAATCAGCGCACGCTCTCCGGAACCATCGCACGTCTCGGCACGCGCGCGGGAACGTGCACGCGCGCCCGCGCGCGACCCGAGCTAATGAACGCGCGCGAAAAACACACACACGCCCCACGCACGCGTGCGCGCCTGCTCCGGAGCGGCTCCGGGTATGAATATACATATGGGGTTTGCCTATTATAACGCGTGCTATTGAAAAACCGTGCCACAAAAGACTGGCAAATTAATTTATGCTAACCGCCGAGCGGTCGGGTGGGGAGGGGGCGAGGGGTAGCGTGGTCCGACCGTCCCTCAGTCCCGCCCACCTCCGCCGCCGCCGCCCGCCCGCCCGCGCCGTCTCCCTTTGTAACGTCCGCCAACGTGTGATACACGCCTGGGGCTACAGCGCGCAATCACGAATCTCGTTAAATACGATTTTTCCCATCCCACTGAGCGTTCGCGCCCCCGCACTGTCCGTTCCCATCTCCCCCACCCTCTCTTTCTCCTCCACCCCCACCCCTGGCCGTGTGCTATCCTCAACGGTGCCCGCTGCCGTAGCGCACAACGTGTCCTCCCTCTCCGGTGTCCCCAGTCCGCTGGCGGGCGGCGCGACGCCACGGCTCAAATGAAACTCAGGCACAAATCACACTGTTATTGATGAAAACGCAGCGCTTTGAAATCTCTGTGTATTACCGAAGTTGTCTGCTGCAATTATTCCGCGCTCCTCGCGCGTGGGAAACTTCTGCGCGCGGGAATTGCCGCTGCGGGCGCTGGCGTCGGCTGCTCTCAAACATGGCCGCGCGCGCACCGGCAGCCGGCGAGGGCGCGCATGGTTGGACGGGGCCGCCAGGTTTTGGGAATTGTTGTTGCAAACGAGAGTCACAATCCCGGGGCTTTCGGTTGTTCTTTTGCCGGTTTGGAGTTACTCGTGAAGGCTCACTTTTGGTAGTACGTATAAAACATTTCCCCAGCTCATTGTTATGACAACCAGCCAGTGTCGGATCCAGGGGGAGAGTATGGAGAACAAATAAATTATCTTTGAAAGCACTTAATTTATTTATTTATTTATTTATTTATTTATTTATTTATTTATTTAAGAAATGAAATCTTCACGCTAACTTTTGGCCAAGGTAAGCCACATGATCATTTAAATAGAGGATTCTTATATGCCACAACGATGTTGTGTACCCAACGTAATTTTTTACACATATGATTTGATTTTAAAATGTGGGCTGTTACTTTTCTTAATAAATTGTCAATAATTAGGAACAGACAATTAACAAAACGAAGTTTCCTGTATGGTGTACTTAGAACTGTATATCTTGTGAAAGAAGTTGATGATCTTGAAATAAAGTTCTGAAAGACGTTATTCAGTAGTATTCTGGCTATTGATTTGCTGTCAATTGCATAGCTGATTGCAATGTATAAATTATACAAGTAGTGCTTATCGCGAAGAGGTGCTTTGATAATTCAACGATTTTGACCATATTATCTTTGTATTAAGCACCTCAAACCACGACCAGATAATTTCTGGACATGCAAACACATTTTGACAATTGTACATTTATAGTATTTATGGTGCGGTATTTATAGTATCATGTTGACCTTAACAGTTCCAATGACACAAATGTGTTTCTTTCCCATCACTTAAATAATGGCAATCGCAAAACATGAAAAAATAACACAATATCTGGAAGAAGTTATCAGGTGAACGAATACAGCACAAAATCCATCCGCAACAAGTACTTTGGACACAGCTCCTACTATTCGCGCCTGAGCACGTGGCAACAAAGTTGTGGCATTTTTACTCACATCAATTAATTCTTCTAGTAGAATCAATAGTTTGTTGAAATCAAATATTTGTATCTCATACTAAGCGAAGTAAAAATAAAGTTAACAATTACTTTAAATAGTTTTAAAACTTAAAAATGAGGTTACGTATCTTCGGAAGAACCGAATTATTTACTGCAGACTAAACCTCGGACAAACCACAGTTTTTATGGCGCGTCTGTAATAAAACATTCATTTTGCCAATATATAGTCATTACTCGTTTTACGAACTCGAGTTATGTGTAAAGTCGGCAGACATGCAAGTTGACAACGTTTGTTTGCATTTTCCATGCAATCAACATACGATGAGCCTCGGAGTTAACGTTTTCCCCGAGAGTTTATATTGTTTTTATGCGAATTCCAAAAACGGCAACATTTCTATGTTTGTTCGTTAAATGATCATGACGCGACTGCTTTCATTGAATTTCAACAGTGTTTAGTTACGCGCAAAAACGAACGGAATGTGATGAATGTGAAAAACCTAACAAACAATTCCCGATAGAAAATTAAAAAGAACCGGGTTATAAAACTGTGCACTTCATACTTATTACTCGAGCTCATATTTAGTTACAGCGGTCAGAAGTACAAAATCCGAATGCATATGATATTTGCATAAAAATTCCCTTCTGCAGCAGCACTATGACAAGAGCTAAACTGATTAAAATTCGCGCAAAGGCTATTTATGGCAACTGCAGTGGCGTTGTATTAGGATGACGTAGTTTTGCTACTTAGTATTCAAATTAACTAGTAGATTTATTCCTTTATGTCAAGAGCGAACTTTTCAATTTTAAATACAAAACTTCATTTGGCCACGATTCGCATTTCGAAATTTCGAAAACTGGATGAACTTTTTACATGTTTGATCTGATAATTAGCATTATCCGATCGTATATGTCATTGTACGTTCTGACTTCGTTAGCCGGGACGAAAAAGCAATTATTGCCGGTTGTAAAATGTTTCAATAACGGCACCTGTTTTTACAAAGGTCCGCGGGTTCGCATCGCAGTAACTCGTTATTACTGCGTGTAAATGCGCGGGTCGGGCCGTTTGCATCGATAAAACTGAAGCGGTGTTGTGTGACAAAATAATGCGTAAAAACACGTGCGGCGTTGAAAATGTTTTACTCTCATACAGTCGGTAAAATATACGCCTTTGCTTAGCAACATGAGGTGCAAAGCATTTTAAAATAACTGATCCATCGTTATATAAAGCTTCTGTAGAATGAGCTACTCACATTCGTTTGTTGTTTTTTTCCCCATAGGTTTAATAACAAACTTGATCAAGATAATAATTTAGAAAAGTAAAAAAAAATATATTTATGAAATATATTTAAATGTTCTTTGAAATAACGCCGTCGTTAGCACAAATCACTTACTTTGTGCCAATAACTTGAAAAAATTATATCTTTTAAATACATTTGTAGAGTTCATTTGTTTTATTATTCATAACCCATTGTTGCATAATATATTTTCACAGCAAATATAAACAAGTGGTACGGCAGAATCACACAGATTTCTCCGCACTACTTAGTAAAATCTTCAGTCACAGTGAATTTTTCACGTTATCTCAAGTTTTCATACCAATAATTCAAATGTAACCAAGAATAGCAGAGAGAAACATGGCTCTATGCAAATTTTCATTGCAAAACTTGAAGCCATTCATGAGAAAATGTAGTTCGATCGTTTCGAAAAATTTTCGATTATGAGCCCGAGATAAAATAAAGACATATATATATATACTTATAAATATTAACAGGTAAATAGTAACGAGTTCTATGAATCAGTTAATAATAAAATATATCAGGTGTGTGTAGTAAAACTTCTCGAAATGACCACCGATTTAAAAAGACCAACACTCTCAAAAACAATTTTTCTTGGAATGGACACTGAAACTCATGCATTGTATGCAAATTATACTGCTGTGAACAGACCACCCTCTCCTCAACTAGCAACTACCAACTAACCCCCAAATTGCTATTTTCTTAATTTAATCCTTTTAATAGTCCACTTTCAGAAAAAAATTAAGCATACAGTACAATTTTCTATGTTGCATAAATGATAGCCTCTTCTATATTATGGTATCACGTTTTCACGCTCCATTTCAATTTAATTTCTACTGAGTCCACGGATATGAAAGTAACCAGTAATACAATTCTTTGAATTAACAGTTTTCCTTACCTTGCCTTTCTGGAATAACATTGATAGAGTAGGATATCAATGTCAGTTATCGACTAGCCCCGTAACACGTGAGTGGACGGTGGGGTTCCTTACCGAAAGACGACACTACTGAGAGTACCAAAAGTGAAAATGATTTATTTGTATTGAAGAGAAGAAGTTACAGAAATGCATTTAAAATGATAGTAAACAATTATAAAATGACATTTACATAAAGACGAAATTAACCTTAGTCAAAATGTTTCATTTTACATATTCCGTGTTTATATTCCAAAAAAATTTCATAAACATTCTGTATTTTAGGCATTTTCTAAAACATCCCATGTCTAGTAATTTCAATAAAATGTAATGTTTTTCTTTTCACTTTAGAACAATGCCGTTTAGTATAGAAATTCATTTTATGTTATGACCAAACGAAAACACACATTTATAAAATATGTCTTTTCTTTGCATTTTTCGGCGATTTGGACTTATAAGTCTTTTTTAACTTTCTATGTCATTTTAACTGCATTTTTCGCTGATTTAATCTATTTTAATATCATTTTAATTGTAATATCTTCAAAAAATATTTTTACGAGGTGCAACAAATGTTCACCACAGAATTCCTGAGTAGTCTAATCGATTTCTTTTCTCATATACTTGTATTGCAAGCCGATGTGGGTACTATGTATTCTACGGTTCCTAAGGTGACGCCTCTCAGCGCCATTGCCAATTTGGCCGATTTCGCGATAAATAAGGGCAGAGAGTTTCTTTTAAAGAACAGCCCAAATCAAAAGTTTGCTGGCTGAGTTCATTTGAACAAAAGGAAGAAGCCTTGATTACATCAGTAACATATCCAACAGCTTGAGTTATTCTTCTGAAGTGATTTTGATCAAACATTTTACGTATTTTTTCTTTGTTTTTCTGCAATATGCTTCGACATCGTGAAGCGTTTGGAAGTTTTAGGTGCGGCTCTTAGTTGGTGTGAAACTTGAATATTTATATATAAACGTTAAGTAAATGTTATCTTCTACAATGACGAATTAATAAAATTTGAGGTGGAATTAGGTTAATTGCTGATTTTTATTTGCAATCAACTACGTACGTAGAATTTTTGAAGCATTTCAAATTATGAAAGGAATGAATGTACTTGTACCTCCAAATGGAAATCATTCCACCTCATCTCCCTTACCCTTAGTTGCCTTGTACCAACTTGTCCACCACTCTCCAAGCAACCACACCAAGAAGGGCCTGGCTTTAGCTCTCCTCCGCCGTAAGCTGATTGTCTCCGAGAGCTAATTAAACATAAAATTACATCGGCACACACGCGCGACGGCGACAGAGCGTCGGAATTAACTTTTTCTTGGCGGTCAGGGGGAGGGGGAGGGGAGGGGGGGACGTCGATGGCGGTGCGACAAAGGGTCTGCCCAGGGAGCGTCCGGCCGCTCTTTGTCAGCAAACGAATTATGACGCGGATGCGGCAACGCGATTACAGGATTTGCATGTCCCTCGCCGCCCTTTGAGGTAGGCCCTGATGGCCGAAGGGCCGCGGCTGGGGGGGGGATCCTTTCCTTGCAGGAGGCGGCTACAACACCGGACTTGCGGAGGATGGCAACTTCGGACAGAGGGAAGAGAGGCGAAGGCGGAGTCAATGTGAAACAGAACCGCGCTTTCTTTCTCCATGGGATACGTGAGCGTTGTGTCATAAGACAGTGCGCAGTTTATCAGGCACTGTAATACATTGATTAGGGATTCCGGGTGCGTTAACTGATAACGCCATTATTACCGTAAGTGTAGTGCATGCTTCTATCGCCGGAGGTGACTGTGATCTTGATGGGCAGAGATCTCGCTAGGTCTCGTGGTGGGTCGCGAGATCCGGCGTCAAACAATGTCGGCTTGAAGGAGATTTTCAAGATTAGTATTTACTTTTCTATCTACGGCCTTTTCAAATTAGGCAGCCTGTATTTGGCCCTTAATTTAAAGGTAGAAAAATATTATAACAGCTTTATATGAATGTTACTTGTGATACATAATAACAGCAACGTTTCGGAAATCAATTATTTCCATCGTTAGGTATAATCAAAAACCAATAATTAATATAATATTTAACCATCTGTCCTTTGTTTAAAATAATATATTATAATTTGTTTTTGACATTGCTTTCAAACATACTTTTTATACATTTCATTTTGACATACTTTCCCTATGGAATACCGTCATATCTATAAATGTATTAACTTTTAGGAGAATCAATAATTAATAACTTTAACGAATAATTCATTATGTGTGTATGTGTGTATGTATTATTATTATTATTATTATTATTAATGAACTTGCATATTGATATTTGTGTCAAAAATAGGTCTTTTAGTTCAGATACAGTAATCAAATGCAATCTCTTAACTACATAATTTCCTGTAATATTTATGAAATATTGTCATAAATAAAAGGTATTAGCTAAATATTTATTTTTTATTTTCTATGAAGTAAGCAAAATGCAGCGACGCGTTAGATATAGTAGAACTAAATAAACGTGGTAAATAAACGATTATTGGCTGTAAGGCGAATCGGCAGGAAGTTCACAAAATAGGAAACGTCATCAATAGCCTCACTAAGCACGACGAACGTTTGCATTTTTGTTCGTTTCCAGCAGCGACCATTTACCGCAACGGGGCGCATTTGGATCGTACGCAGAAGTCCCACTTCACTGCCACAACAGGGCAACCCTGGATACCACTCCTCCACATCTCGCTCCTTGTGTACCGATACAGCCGCCACACTCTCGACTGTGCCATCGACAGTTCGTAGACCCCGTGCGAACTAGTGATTGCGGCGACAAGGGCGTCGAGTGCGGCCGGGGCGGGGCGGGGCGGGGGCGACGGGCGCCACCACCTGCGTCGCCGACACCACTTATCGCCCTCCGGCGGTGTGTATGCGCAGCCCGAGAGACCCAGCGTCCCGCGACGACTATCTCGTAAATTTATCGCTGCTCTCTGCGGCAAACAATTTACCCGCAGTTAAAATTAGTTCCTCTTTATTGAGAGAAAAATTTTTCATTAAGACCTCGAACCCCATAAATTACCTCACCCCCGATAAGATACAGGCGCCACCGACTCGCCGCTCTAAATCACCTGGCCGGCTGCGAGTGTTCACACGCTCCTACGGCGATCGCTCCTGCGACCCCTCTCCGCCCTCGCGGACCCTGCCGCGTTTCCCTCTCCAAACTCCGTTTCCCCGCTCACATCTCCTGCGCCCGCCCCGCCCTCCGTCCATCCCCGCTCCCCATGCAAACACACTGTCCCCTTTACTTCCGCTTTCCGCCGCGCTCCCGTCCCCCGTTTTCTCCTGCACGCGCTAAATCTCACCGTCTCCGCCCTCACTCCTCTTCCCGCCCGTTTTGCACTCCACCCTCTGTCCCTCTCCCTACCATCCTTCCTCACGCTCCGCCCATTCCCGACCCTTCATCCGTACCCTTCGCCCCCTCAGTCTCCTCACTTTCCGTCCCCAACGCCTCTCCCATTCCTTCCGCTGTCTCTGCCTCAGCCCCCGCTATCGCGTTCCCTTCCGCCCTCCGTCCAACCCTCTTGCCAATCTCCTCCTCACTCCGCCCTCCGTCCACTCTTGCTTTCTGCCTCTTCCCGGCCCTCACCCTCCGTGCGCCGCCCTTCTACTTCCCCATCCCCGCCCTGCAATTTACCCGTTACCTCTTCGCCCTTGTCCACATCGCTCTATATCCCCCTGTCCACCATCCGCAGTTTTCTCGCCCCCCATTCCCTTCCCCTCACTCCATCTCCTCTCCGCCCGCCGGACCCTTCCCCCGGTTTCCGGCTCCTCCTCGCTCCACGTCCCCATCCTCTGTCCACACCCCTCCCACGTTCCCTCCACGGTTTCTGTTGTACGTATCATTAGCTCTGAAGTTAACATCTTTTTATCTTACTTTCAAGATTTTTACTTTTTCAGCATGTTTTTTTGTTCTGGAGTTTCTCTCCGGCTACCACTACGAGTATCTCTTGATATTATAACCTCACCTAATGTCTCTTTCAGGTTTTCATAAATCAGACAAACGTTTTCATTTATAATTTCATTTGCTCTCTGAGTGTTTTAAAACAATTTGGACATGTGTAAAGTTTTAATCAACTATCAATCCATAAGATGGGTCAAATCATCTATTCCGATAGTATTTATTAAAAACCCATTAATTACCTAAGGTAATTCTTAAAGAACATTTCTGCATTTTTGTCAACGTTTCTGCGCAGATTTCTGATTATTCTCGAGGAATATAATTTCTCTTCCCCAAAGGCGTAGTAGTAATGAGGACCAGACTGAAGAAAACAAAATGAAATTTGCTTTCAGAAATAAATTTGTTATCGCAAAATGCTTTGTAATTTCTGCATATCTTTATTGCAACCTACTATACTTCAAATTACAGTTTCTAAGAAAAAAATTAGGTTAAAATAATTTATTTAATTACGTAGAGTATTGTAATGTTTTCATATTTTATTGCTTCCAAATTTGTGCTCTGCTTGCTCCACTAATACAATTTACGCGGGTTCGATTCGTAATTTTACTTAACCCGCCACCACTGCAATTGGTTGACGTGCCATTCGTACGAAAGAAAAAAGATTTTCTGGAAATTCCCTTTCTTGTTACCTACTATTAATGAATTGCACGTAACTATTAATAATCCGCATTTCAATCAACATTTGGTATTTTATTTCAATTAATCTATGTAACTCAATTGACCTCGTATTTTTTTTAAATCAGTCATAATTTTTATTTAATATTTTCTAAAATTATTAAAAGTAGTTTTTTTTTATTTAATAATCGTCACCGATCTCCGCGCGCTCTTCATCTTCTCGGGTGGAAGTCGCCACGAAGATCTTCTTTCTTCGTATTTTGCCCACTCCGATGTCCTAATATCACTATCGCACGTCCAACGCCGGCAATATGGGACCTTGCTCCTCACTATTCCTCATAGCTAATAACCATCTTACTTGACTCACAGATAAATATTCCACCATCAACAATCATTCCATTCTTTTAGACCCGACCGACGTTATCTGCCACGCATATCCATCAGCCATCCTCCTCGGCCCTCTTCAACCCTGCCGTCATCTTATTAATTTTATCTAGCCAGCGTGTCCATATTACAAAAGGGTTCATTTATGTATGGTCTCTTCCCAATATAATAAGAGCCTCCAAATATTACGATTATTTTCAGCACGTAACAATGTAATTTAGTAAAATGAGTTTTCTCTCTTGAACTTCTTCTCTTGACATATAAAACGCGCCAACAAATTCGGGATTGAAAGTTGATAAACCTATTTATGACGAGACAATGTGGGGGATACCATAATGAAGAAAAGCTTATTAACACAAAAAACTGCAGTAAATAATTTAACTTATAGTATCACGATTCTTTTGATAAAACTGTCACACTCCTGCGACATATTCCCATAAGACAAAGCATTATATAAGCATAAATATTCATTACACTCGTTTTACAAATTATTTTGACATCCTTCTTGTATAAAAGTCTCACTACAGTAATAGCGAGTTTAGTAACTACTTATCGCACTAACAAACCAGAAGAAAGTATTGTTATAAGACAACTAATACTGCACAACTGTGTTTAATGAAAGAACATTAACGTTGAATAATTTCGCTACAGGAAGCAGAAGGAGAGAGAGAGAGGGAGAGGGAGAGAGGGAGAGAGAGAGGGAGGGAGAAAGAGAGGGGAGAAAAAAGGAGAGGGGAAGGAATGGAGGGGAAGGGAGAGAGGGAGCAAGAGAGGGAGAGGGAGAAAGTGAGGGAGAAGTAGATATACAAAAAAGACTACAAGACAGAAAACTCGCCTCACAATTATGATTCGCTCACAATTATGATTCGTTCAAAGTATCTGTATATTGGAGGCTTGCTGGATTCGTTCCCACAGCTTCACGACTGACCAAGCCCCTGCACCACCAATACAATTAATAATATTAATAAACGTGGCTAATTAATAACCGTGAACGCCGAGTGCTTGTGGAGATGTGGGAGAGGCGCCTGGGCTGCGGCGGGGCTGCAAGGGGAGGAGGACGCGAGGAGGGGGGCACCGGAGCGGGGGTCGATGGCGAGGAGGAGGAGCAGGCCGGACAAAGGGCGCGCCACGTGCGAGGCGCCACCCTCCGCAGAGGGGGCGGGGGCAATTTGGGCCGTTGTCCGCGCGCCAATATTTGATCATCTCGTCTAATTGGTGTTAACGGGGCGAGAGGGACCGACGTCGGCGGCGGTGTAGGAGGCGGCGATGGAGGCAACTCAGGCAGTGGAGGCGGTGAGGGCGGCGGGGGCGGTAAGATGGCAGGGCGGGTGTGCAAACGGGGCCGGGGAGAGGGGGACGGATGTGGCGAAGGCAAGGGAAACCGTTCGCTTCGTGCAGAACGCTCCGACCACAGCATACGAAGTGCTCCCATCCTTTCTATACGAAATGATTTTCACGAGCATAATTGTAATAGAAAACTACACGAGATGGAAGTGTTATTGACACGAGTGACAACAGAAATCTTGTTCTAAAGCTTTCGTTTAGACTTCGTGATAACAGTGCCCATATCCATTTTAAGCCACGTTATTTCTTCCTTAATTTAAAATGATACATGTTCGAGATTCTTCATAACTTCAACAGAAAGGATTCATGGATCTAATAAAAACATTGTCTTACTTGAATGTTATGAACACTTATCTAAAATATATGTTCAGAAGAGATTGGTAATTTTTTGTTAATAATATCTTAATACGTAATACGAATATTGTTCGTAATACGAACTCATTATTTCAGATTTCTGATCTTAAAAATAATATTATCAATTATTCATTTGCCCTACAATTTGGGCTGAAAATATTCTGAAAATTTAGGGTCTTCTATCTAAGTAAACAAATTAATCGCTTTTATGACTTCATATCTACATATTTAAAGTACCAAGTTTTTTGTTTATAGGTTGTATAGTGTTTGAGTAAATGCTATAATTTTATAATCTGAAAATCAATGAACGGTAATCTGGTGTCATTTGTCATTGCGCCATTTCAAGGCCAATTACAATGAGTAACTGGAATGTAGTTAGTCTTCATCGTTTTGTTGTGCGAGTTTCAATTCATCATTCAAAAGGAGTCGACGTTTGTAGAGATATTGATAAAGATATAAAGAGAAAATATAGAGCTTTTTCAGTTCGAAGATTAGAGTTTTGACATGCACATATGAATGGGTATAGAGAGTAGTGTAGAGGGCAACATATAGCATATGTGTTCCTAAAGAAAAATATTTCACAATTATATGTATTTACTTTTTCAAGTAAAGGTGGAAAGCAGAATTCTCTGCTGTAATGAACTATACCTTACATATACAGATATTGGTAAATATAAAACATTTCAATTACATTGTTAGATTGTTTACATTGAATAGTAATTGTATTCTTCAAGTATTTGTAAACCTCCCTTATTTCACTTGTCTTGGCAAACAAGTACCGTGCGCCATAATATTTTATGTTGTATTTTTCTCTAGTAAACGTTCTATCTTCTTCCTTTTGTGAGATTTAATCGCACTTTAGGATCAGTTTGTAATAGAAGAATCTCACACTCCACCGATATTCTACCCATACGTCACATACAGTTTGTACTGTTTTTTGACTAAATAAATCAAATGAATTCACATGAAATATCTTCGATTCAATTTCCGGTGCATAGATGCAAAAGTAAATCGACCTGTCCGTTTCGTCACTTTTTCCAACGAAATAGTCGTTGGAATTTTCTGTTTAACTATTTTACCCTCTGGCATGTCCTTTGTATTGTCCATAAAGTTCTGCATGGCGTTAGCTGCTTCTTATGACAACAATCAATCGAGTGCTGTCATGAGAATGTCTCTTCTGCAAAGCCAGAGAATCCGATTCCGGAATAAGTCCTACTGGCATGATTTGTTATTATTGATTAAACTGTCCTTTCCTATGGCTTGACAGCCCGCTACGGGCTTTGGCCGGCCAGCGGTGAGCCAGCCTCTCGGCCATGGGACAAGGGGTTCGTGTGGTCAGCAGGAAGACATCCTTTCACCGTATATTCTGGTCTCCATAACCTTAGGGTGAGCTTTCTCATCATCACAAGCAATAGATACTGGGACATTTTCAAGGAGAGCTCACGTGGCGCCGTGGAAAGCGATCACTCTAACCACCAAGCTACCGAGGGCTACATTAAGTAAACAATTTTACAAAAATATCTACTTCTACTTTGCAAAAGGAATTTTTGGTGTAGCTAAAAGGCACCTTAGTTTTAAGATGGTGACCGACGCTACCCTTATCGAAAAACATCTTCCCTTTGATATGTCACAAATATCCATAGTGGCACATGCTTCCTAAGCATTTTCCTCTTCAATTTCATTTGAGTTTTCATTAAACAAAGGGAAACGTTAATTTTGAAGATTTTATATTATATGAAAGTATTTTGCTCTAATATAACCTATTCTGGTTTGAAATCTCTACAACTATGGTTCCTTTCCTATCCAATAAAACACAGAACATAGCAGCTAATGATTATAAAGTCTTATCTAGTGGCAAAGCATACATTTTTTCGCGAAAAATTATATTCCTCACAAGCACAAAAGGGCAAACACAGAACTCGTTTTTTTTAACGAGACAATATCCACAATAATGTCCGACAGTCGCCTTCATCCTTCTACCAAGTTGAACCACCTCGGGCCAATCATGCTCACAATCTCAGTTCACCTATTTTATTTTCTTTGTGTGTCCTTTACAATATTCGTTACCCCGCCTTTGTCATCTAACCTTTTTGCGAAGAATTCCTTCAGGCTCTTCTCCCTACTCCCATGTTCTGCCAAAGCCATTCAACGGAAATTTCCACTTCCGAAGCAGTATCCATTCTTCATTACCGTCTCTCGTGTATACAATGTAGATTCATGGGCGCATCTCAACACATTAGAAATCTACATCAAAACCGATTTTCACAAACTTTGTAATGGGCTTCTTTGATGTCTGGAAATATCTCGATAAACAGGATAAAACTTACGTATTTCTCCTTGATCAGTCGGTTGGGAAGCGATTGCAGCCACTGTTGTATGAAAATAGTTTACGTTTATTTTTTAAACCTCCTATTGGTAACCGTCCCAAACAAGCATCTTCATTGTTTTTTTTCTTTAAAAAGGAACATTTGACAATAATGAAAATACATTTAAAAGATGAAATTCTTTGTACTTCCTTTGTTTTATTAGCACTCTCAGCACGAACTACTGCGTCATTTACTTATAGATCTACCCCTCCTATCTACCCCCAATCCCTTTGTCCCATATTCATTATTATGTTCGCTGACTGCACATTTTGCCTTCACAGTAACGGCCAGCGACTCTACTACCGCACTACATATAGCACCTTGCACATTAATTGTCACCTCCACTTCTATCTCCAACATTGCACTTACTCCTTCATTTTCATTTCCTGCATTTCCTCTACTGCACAATTCACACTGACATTTCCATCACGACCTCCAACTTCACCTGTATTTCTTCCACCCCTCACCCTTCTCCTTCAAATCCATCTTCTCCGTCTTCTCCCTCTCCTACACTTCCTTGAACTCCCTCTCCACCCCCTCACATCCATTTCCACCTCATCTCACAAATCCTCCATTTTTCCAAAAGCCATCAAAAATTCACCACCTGAAGCGTTTGTTTTAATTGATTGGTCACTGATTCCGTGCGCGGCAACGAGGTCTCTGAGGGGTTGCAGTGAGCTTCCCCCACTGGATACTGAGATCTGATATACCGGCGGCTAACGGGGTTGTCGCCAACCAGGTTCCTCCAACCGGCGTGGCAGCGCCCCGGCGGGGACAAGCTCTCAGTCTCAGACCGATCTCCCGGCACGTGAGGTAGTGTAGTCCATGTTAGTGTAAGTGTGTGCAATGGCTAAGGATAGGACAAAGAAGAGTTATGAAAAATTGCGCGCGGTCCAGAGCCCGTTTGTTAGGGTACTGCTCCGGCATTCGCCTGGTATTGACTGGAGAAAGCCCGGAAAACTACCGATAAGAGCAGCCGGTCGCTAGAGTTCTGCTCCAGACAGCAACAAAATGCCAGCTTGCTATCAGGCTAGCGTCGAAATCCTGCTACCGAGAGTGAAAGCCCAGGACCTCCCGGGCAGAGGCACGACGCAGTGACATCAGTTGATTCCCTGAGCCACATCATCATCCCTCTTCATCGTTACCGCCATCTCTTCCCACTCCCCTTCCATCCCCACTCCCCCTTGCCCCTTCCATCAGAACCTCCGTTCCATGCACTCCGCTCCCTCCCCCAGCTGCCACGGCCTTGTCCGCGCCTCGGCATTGTGTCGTGTCGTGTCGTGTCGTGTCGTGTCGTGTCGTGTCGTGTCGCTCGCTCGCTCAAGCGCCCTCCGGCTCCGCGTCCGCCTTCGCCTTCTTTGCCGCCAATGCACTCGCGTCGCGTCGCGTCGCGTCGCGTCGCGTCGCGTCGCGTCGTGGCGTGGCGTGTCGCAAGTCGCGTCGCTTCGTGCACTTGGCCGCCGCAGAGACCTCTTGGCATTGTGCGCGCGTGGCGCCGCCGCGCGGGGACAGATATTGCAGCGGATAAAGAAGTGGCTGGCCGGCGCGCGGGCGTCGGAACACAACTCGCCCCGCCCTCGTGCCATCAAGAGGGCATAACTAACTCACACTTGATGAGCTCATACACGGAGGACAGGGGGAACGCCCGCGGGGCGGCAGCGAGGGCGGCAGGAGGGGAGGAGGCGTCCTTCTTTTGTTCTTTCGCGGCGAGCGATTTCGTGCGTTCTACTTTGCAATCCGGTCGCGAGACTTGGCACTCGTTGTGGGCTGAGCGATTGCTTTTGTCTTCGCGGAAGAAGAGAGCTCAGTGACGTTCAATTGTTCTTGTTTTGTGGGAGTCGACATGCTTCTGCAATGACAAATCTCTGTCAAAATTCAAGTACTATTTGATATAAATTTTATTTATAAACAAGACCTGAGACAACTTAACTGCTGCTGCATACAGCAAAATAGACGGTAATAGCCTTACTTAAAATACAATTAAATACGACTAAACGCAAAATACATAGATAACTCTCAAGAAGATTCCTTTTTAGTTCGTCTGTGCTGTAATGAGGTCAGTGTAGAAGTAAAGATTCGAAATTTTTATTATTTGCACCTTATTTTTAAGATATAATACACATTTGGCAATTTTTGAGATGATTGGTTTTGTTAAAGTTTTACCAATATATTGTTATCAAGCGAATATTGAATGTATAAGATGTAATAATATACTAATACGAATGGGCTGCAACCGATTATAACTTCATTCATAACTTGACGTAATGATATGTCACTTTGAGTTTGCACTCATGGTCCTCAGCAATTAGAATGAAACATTCATTGATTCGTCAGATTTTCCAGTTGTGGTCCGTACATTTTCTAATAAAAACTGCTTATTTACTGGAGAATTTGCTTCAAAACTTTTCATCATTTCACCTTTTTTCCATATTTATTGACACCATGGACATTCCCCCTTTCTTGTATGAGGAGCCCGGTATTTTAAAAAATGCTTTTTAATAGTATAGCTGATGATGTAGATACCCTCCAATAATTAACTAAATAAGTACAACGTGTTGTCTAGTAACATATATAACTTATCTTTTCGATCGCATAACGATCATCATCAGAGCTATCGTGCAGCGTCTGGGATGGAAACAAGTTCTGCAGAATTGCTATTTGCTTTGCACGTGTACAATCTTGATTGCATTGCAATCGTAATAAGCTTTATGTATTGTGCTCCTTGCAGTAAACTATCAAATAGCATCAAACATTTCCTACCTTATGAAATAAAACTATTACGTTTTACCAGTCGATAGTGTAACTTTCGTCAGGAAGCAGGAACAAACAATGCCGCATGCGCTTAACTAACACGTGCAGGAAGAAATACTGAGGTGGTGATTCTATTAATAGTGCTCTTGGGAAACTACGGGCTGCAGACCAATAACGTTCGAATTTTCGGAATTCACGTGCATACTTACGTGTTCTTTGCAAATTGCGCTCCTTTGGAATAGCGGTAAACAAGTGAAAGATTTTGTGGTTTTATATGCACATTGCTTCAATTTCTAATTAAATTTCCCACTTTTCATTTGTTATAAAATTAATCTTGAGCGCAGCTATATATGGATAGTCGATGTATTCGTATCTCGATAGTGAGAACCTCGTATAGTGAGAATGGTTGATGGGAAGTTTATGGTGTTACGGTTACTACAGTATAAGCAGCATGTAAGTGACTCTGACTGTTCTCTCGCCACGTGCTGTGGTACGTCATGTGACCTACTCTGAAGCAATAAGCTTGCCAGGATTTCGCGTTGCCGCTCATCTGCTTTACACCAAGTCACAGAGGCGATACAATTCGGCTTTGGAGAAAGTTATGAACATGATATCAAGATGTGTCATAGCCCGTCAGTAAGTGTTAATGTTTTGAGATTTCATTTTTCTGTGATGCAGGTGGTGCTATGTGCGTAGTAGTAATATGTGGCATCGTCGGAATAAACTGCCAGAGTCGTTTATAAACTGCCGGAACTGTAAGGAAGTGATTATTTGTATTTGCATGGTGACCTGTGGTGCAAGTAAAGCACATTTATTGTAGTAACTGTGCTGGTGGAAGTGCAAGTCAGTACAACGTGCTTCCCTTTAAAAGTGAGGGAGGTTTTTTGGACAACCTGAGCGCCTGGGAGTATTTTGAGGCGGGAACCAGCACCTTCTGTAATTAGCAGCGTTTGTGACGAAGTACGGGCAGGCCCACGAACCGATTCGTGGTGACCAATTTGACGTGGTCTCTTGCATTTTTGAGTAATTTTATGCAATGAAATATAGAAACTCGAACTTGGTAAGCATAATTTATTAACTGTAATTTCTGATTAGGTTCATGCTGCGCTGTAGTCCGAAAATTAAGGCAAAAAAACAAATGATTTATTTGTAGTTCAATTTTGAGAAAACACGTTCAAAGGCTCCTTGGTTACGGTAAATACAATTTATTTATGAGACGTGATTTACACAGTATACAGATGTTAAACTAGTGGCTCACGTACTTTCTCTTATCAGTAACGATTACGTAAAACTATAATACCGCAATTTCTGTCCATATTAACACAGCAAATGTATTTTTAAGAATCTTATCTTTTTGTATATTTTGCTACATTTCACGATTACTGCACATTTCAGCATATTCAGTGTAACTTTTAGGAAAGTAATAGAAAAAATTAATTTAGTACTTTTAATGATAATAATTTATTAAATTCAAACTTCTTAAAATTGGTGAATTATAATTTTTAGTCATTCGGGGTTCATAGAACAGCTCACCAGTCTCGATAAAGAAATGAATATGCTTTTAACCTCAAAACTGTTGCGAACAGATGTATAATATAAACCCAATAAGGGAAATTTTGCTGTAGTACCAGGTGATTGCCCTGAAAGGCAACCTAACTGAAAATTTGTCACCCACTGGTCTTCATGTAATAAGAAAAAATAATATCGTTTTACAAGGAGAATAATCAACTGTGGAAATGTAGTGCATTGGCCCAACTCGTATTGTTTAGCGTCAAATATTGTTTTATAAATTTTTTCATCATATCAATTTTATATATTGAAATGATCTTTCCACTTTCAGAGGAAGTAGATAGATCATTTCAATTTATTAAAATATCTTAATAGACAGATGAACTAATTTTTAGAAACAAATTTAGAAATGTATCCTGTCAAATTTAAATAAATTTTGACCTAAAAATAAAATATACTATGTTCAATGAATTCTTGACCTTCAATCTGCCTCCCACCATTCCAAAATATTAAAACACATACAAATGACAGAGTTCCAATGCTTGGTTAATGAAATGAAATTTTAAAAAAAGAAGAAATTTCAAAACATTTCTGGTCAAGAAATTTCAAAACAACACATCTGGATACCCTGCGTTAAACGATAGACGAGTGAGGCTTCTAACATTGTTGCAGGTAAACTGTCGCAGAATAAAAGTACAAAAAATTGGAAAGAACAAACAAGTCAAATTTTGGGAGACAGCTGATGCTTGTGTTTCAGACATAATAAGAACCGTCTCATGGCCAGATAGGCTGGAAAGATTTTTAGTTTTCCGCACGAATCACTTGTCACTTAGAAGTACTTATGCATGTTACTCTGATAAATATCATCTTCCCTACGTCGTGATTTGACTTTTTTGATGCGAAAACTGGAATCGCGCTGTGAGTGAAGGGAGAATACAACCTTTAAAAATTGACTCATCTGAGAAGGAGGATTAGCACTGGTAGTAGATAAACCTTTGCGGCAGGGCACACATAATTAGGGAGAAACCACGTTTTCCTTATTTAGGATGTAAGGGTATTTCTTTTCATGCAACATTACCCTGAGAAGAAGAGAACAGAAAGGTGAGTTATTGGATTTATACCTTAAACAAAAGTATTTCAGGTTTCACAAACTGGTATAAGGGCTAGGTGACCACTTTACGGATTAAGATCGATTTCGGAAGAACGCAAACGAGAATGAAGCGGTGTGCCAGCCTGCCTCTCAACTTCGCCGCCAACGTCGCTCCCTCAGCTGGAGCGCTCTGTATATCCAACAAATGGAACATCATCTGCCAGATCTACTGGACAACACACGTAAATTGTGTATTTTCTCCTTCAGCACTACATGGTTATTTCATATAATTTTCACACAATATACTCATGTAATTGTATTTACTATTATTCACATGCTTATTAATCATGGCACTCATTGCCAATCTTTATCTTGTTCTTTCATTATTAATTTCCTTGAAATTTGATTCTATGAAACATATTGAACTCATTTTTTAATTTGTAGCTTTTCAATCAGTTTGATTATACATGTTAATGCACATTTCTTGCGTTTAATTCTGTGCGTTTTCCATTCAATTAGCTTTGCAGCTAGAAACAGGTTCCATGGGCCTTATTCTATGGTGGTCTTTCAGAGTTATGTAAGGAGTGACCGAGAATTGGTATGTATTTAAATTAATCACCTCTCAATCTACGTACCACCTTCGACCATTCCATTGCCGCTTATACCACCTCCGACAATTCCATTTACTCAGAAAGTATTTAGTCTTTATTATATGGACAGGCATTTGGTTTTGCATAACAGTTTTACATAAAAAATAAATATGTGTGCAATATACCTAAACAATGTTTCGGAAATGATTTTTTTAATGTAAAACTGCTATCCAAAAAAAATTTCCATCTATAAAGTAAATACCAAATACATTCTCAAAAAGTTGTTAAATCTACAGACGAAAAAGAAAAAAATAATTTCAACTGCATTAGCTCAATTCATTCAAAAGGTTTAAAGAAACAATCTAAGCTATTGTTGAGAAAATGATTAATTTCTCTCATACTATATTCGTAACATAGAGAAAGTCACATAACGCTGCAATGAAAAACGTTTTCGGTTCTCTGTACGGAAACAGGATAATTCTTCGTTTCTGTATGTAGTAAATTACTACTAAACATTGAAGCGTAGTTCCTCGATTTTTCTTCCATTTTTTTCAATTTCGAAAGATTAATAAAGCATACAATACTAGAGACCACTACACTATTGCTTAAAACGTCTTTGTATTAATAATGTAATATAGTAATAATAATTGAACTCGTTAATTTTTACCTAATAAACAAATTGAAACAGTGTCTTTGTGGCATTAAAATATATCCTCGATTTCAGGGATGCTAGGGGTTGCAAACTATCAAAAAGAGAGAAAAGGGAACTTTTCAAATGAAATATCGTTAGAAAACGTTTTGTATTCATGTTGTGTGATAAATGAAAATAAAATTATATTACAATAAAGAAACATTGAGTTTTGTAATATTTAACATAGTGTTAATATGAAACTACGCATAAATGAAATATAATGTTCAAATTAATGTAAAATTTATCCTTTTTAATTTAGAAATCTCAAACGTTCAGATGGAACTCCAGCAGCAAAGGCAAAAATGACACTGATGTGGTTTGCGCGTTACATGAACGATATATAGTTGGGTTTTGTCATGTTATGGACAAATTAATCGATAGAAGGAAAATGAATCTTGCGTGTGAAATAATAGTGAAGAGTAGAGATTTTGCAACTAAAAATCAGAAATATTAAAAAAAATTGTTAAAGAATAGGCTGATATGGATAATTGGAGGGCAAACGATAACGCAATGCTGAAAGTCGATTCGCACGAGAAGTAAGAAAATATTACCACCAATCTGTATAATAAAGTGAAAATCATCTATTAGCTGGAATTGGGACATTTTGAAAAATCAAAGCAGACGTCTTCTCGATAAAAATGAAATATTTTTAAAACTATATTGTTGCCATCAATTTCGTGAAGGACGATCTAATGCTGTTTGCAAGAATGAGTAAAAGTGGTATATTTCTCTTTGAGTGGTAAAATATCTGTGTTTATTATTTCAAGGGTTTCTATTTACTTGTATATTTATTTATATTAAAATGACAATCATATATTTAATGCCGTTAACTAAATATTAAAAAATTAGATTCTCATCCCAATTACATGGCAGTACAGCTTTTAGACAACGGTGATTTTGGCTATAGGTTAACAAGACATGACATCTTAAATTTACCCTTTCGTTTCACGATTATCGAAGGTCAAAAATATATATTCCACGTTTAGTAATGCGTAATTCGTGTATGCATAGCAATTATGCATGTTCATGTTAGATTTTGAATCATGTTACGCAATGAAATGCCACGTAATAAATAATTAAATGTTATTCTGGAAGAGCTTGTAAATACACATCCAATGAATAAAAAGCGATTTTTAATGTTTATATATCACAGGGAAGGATGATTCAAAACGAAAAGTCCATCTCAAGTGAATTGAAGCAGTCATTGCAAAGAGGAGATGAGAGTGCTTTTAAACAGCGTGTCCCCGCCTCTGCGATTCCTGCGGCAGCCGTCCTGATGCCGGTCGCGCATGGCGCCAGCGATCGACCTCGTGGCGCGGGTGTGGAGAGGAGGGGGAGGGGAGGGGAGGCGACACGAGAGCCCCCAGCGGCGCCCTGGGTCCAACGCGGCGCGGCGCAGACGCTCGCGGCATCCGCCGGCGGCACCACGAACTACGCGCAGCAGGGCACACAGGGGGGCGCCTCGCGGCC
>BOPP01000110.1:447233-465102 GCA_017312745.1 Gryllus bimaculatus
TCAGAATAAATTAAAAAAAAACAGATCATTTACTGTGTTCGCTGAAGCAGTATTCAAAAAAAAAAAAAAAAATAGACGAAATTGCTAAAAAACTGCGCGGGAGTGGGGTGAAATGCATCCGTTTTATTAGAATTACATGATTTAAACAAATTAAAAATAATTTCATTGGAGCAGAAATTCAAATAAATTTGTAATTAATAAAATAATAATAATATAATAATCAATTAAATAATAATAATAATAATAATAATATGAATTAATAAATGTTGATACAATTAGTACGGATATCAATGGTCAGTGCTGATACGAAGTAATTATTACATACATATAAGCTTATGAGAGATATTTTCTTTAAAAATCTATCAAAACACTGAAATATTGGGTTCATACTAACGTTTGATAATCACTTCCCATTACGATGCAAAACAGTTGTTGAGTACAGATACAATTTCCATACGACAAACAAATTCTTGATGTTAGTGCCGGAAAATAACAGATATTCTTCCACATCCAGCGAAGTGCGATCCAAGCACATGTGTGGGTAACGCGATTGCCAATCAGTATGTATATCGGCGCCCAATTTTTCTATGCATTCCTTCAACTGCCCATCGCGGGAAAAGGGCGTTTACCGATTAACGTCGCGAGGGAGGGGGCCGTGGTATATAGTTTAAAAAATTCGTTTAGGTTCTTACTCCGATTTCAACTCAACGACGAAGGGCGAGCGAACTCTGTGGCACGACTCGATCAATCGCACTCTCGTTGCTCTTGTGCCATGGCCGGCTTCAGAGCAAATCACTGAAATGCATAAAGCATGGAATAGCAAGTGAAATATCCGAAGAAGATTTATAAACAGTTAAAATTTTTAAAAAATCTACTCAGTTTTTATTAATTTTTTTGCCTGTTTTGCACTGACTCAAAGTATTTTTGGTGAAACTGAAAGTTAACCATTATTACTTCAGGCTGGCAACCATTTGCTCTTTTTTCATCGATTTTCGCTTAATGGTGTTTCAGTACTAATTTTGTAAGAAATAAAGTTATTAATATTATCTTCTTTTGAGGGAACTCTCGTATCTTGGAAGAAACTTCATGACTTGTCTCTGTAAATACTGTACTGTAGTATGAGGCGTCAGTTCTTACTTTCCTAATAATAATAATAATAAATAATAATAATAATAATAAGTAATAATAATAATAATAATAATTAAAATAATAATAATAATCAATGTCTCCAAAAGCCCAGCCCTACGTCCTCCGAGGTCAATTGAGACTTAGCCACGGTGGAGACGGGCAACGTCAGAAAATTTGGCGGCAAACAGGCGATGGCACACCCATAGAGATATGAGACACGAATATGCGTCAGTAAGGCCTCGGAAAAGACAGCCGCTGCCTGCGGGAGCGTCGCCGCACCTTGGAGCCACCGCGTGAAGGACAGCATGCGAGTCCGGGCGTGACTCAGGAAGCTGAACAGGCGGGCCCTGATCGGATAACCCCCGAATATACTACCAGTCCGAACATAGCAGCCATCCATCCATCTCCACTTATAGCTGCACCTGCCGCAAGTACTTCCAGGGTATAAGCCAATCTGATTGCGTCCAGGAGACCCTGCGCGCAGCAGAGCAAGCGCAGAAGATGAAGTGGACTATAGAAAAAATGACGCTTCATCAGCGGTGAATACTAACACCAGTACCAATATGAGGAACTACACTTAACGGGCCTACCGACAAAAGTGACAATCAAGAGATTCGTTCACCCGTCGCCTATTCTGAATTAGTGAGACAAAGAAGAGCGACCAGCCGTCGAGGCCAATTGTCAGGAAAAATTCTCCTCTCGTGCACCAGTTTGGAAGCATCAGAGAAGAATAAGAGAAAAACATCGCTAAACTCCTCAGAACTTATTAATCTGAGTCAGTGGAATATCGCTGTTGCAAACTTCAGCAAAATTGGGACAAGCATGTCAGAAAGTGGATGGATTGATAAGAGTAAAGAGGTGGAAATTCGCAATGAATTTCAGTCGCACTGCGAATTTCAAGAACTGACCCACTGAACCGCTATCTCATTCCAGACAAAATGCTCGAAGAAATTAAGCAATACCAATCAACGTCCCGAGCGATCCGCTGGGGGGGGTTGAATAGAGAAAGTACTTGCCACAAACATCTACCAACATAGACCCATACTTCGAAGAATACCACAACAGCAATTTATGTGCTGCGGTGTGGCCTTCAAGATGTAACGCTTCCAAGCTTTGTTTCAGCCGCCGTCGTAGTCAACTTCCCCAACAATGATCGAAGTGAAAAAAGAAATTGCACCTGGAAAAGACGGCTGTGAATCGTATAGAAAGCACTAGGAGAGATAATTGTGAGACTCACACAATTTAAAAATGAAATGATCTCAGAAAAACTGAGAAGATAGGTGAATAACATCCTCATCAATACAAAAAATTCTATACGAAAGCACGAGCCCTTGAATTCAACAATAACAGAACATCTTGACACCCTACGACCAAAAGCTTTTGGCGTTAACAAAGAACGCTTTCGACGCTAACAGGAATTTGCACTACGAGGAAGCAACCAGAATTCTCTTTTTAACAAGAAACCAGAAAGCCTTCTACAGGAACTTATGTCAAAGGCGCAAAGGGCTTGTACAATGCATATGGAAGAGTCAAAGCGCCCCAAAAGGGCACCAATAGAGGACTTTTAGAAGCCTATCTGTCATCTGCTTTGTCCCACAACCCAGATATGACGTGGATTGAAATGGAATATTGAACAGACACCGAGATTATTCCTCTAATGTGTGAACCAATCATCAACCGTGGAAAATGTCCAAGCAGCTTTGAGCAAAGACACATAAACTGGAAGGGCACCAGGCGTGATGGCCCTCCACAATATGGCCTCAAAAAAATTATCAGCACTCACCAGTCATATACTAATATTAATTCAATATTTCTTCACAATCCAGAAAATCACCTCACTTCCTCACTGAAGGTAGTAGAACATTTTTGTTACCAAAGGAGGTACACTAAGACCCCTCGAAGTACAGCCTATAACCTGCCTTCAAACTTTCTACAAAACTCAAAACAATATCTTGTGTTTCGCAAATGATGATGACACACATTGAGGAACAAAGAGCTATCTTAGCAAATGAACAGAAAGGATGTAGACCTGGATCTCGGGATGCAAGAGCAAACTCATTAATAGACTCTGTAATTATGGGGCAAGTGCTGAAAAACAAAGAAAACTTGTACGCGATCTACATAGATTACGCTAAAGCATTCGACACCGTGCCCCGATTCTGGGCTCCTCATGTTTGGATGTATAAAGTCCACCCGTTTATCCAAAACTTCCTCTAATGGAAAAAACAATTCCGTCCACACAGATAACTATACACATCCGCCGAGGATTTTCTTTAACCCTTTATTGTTGCTGATTAGCCTGTGAATCCCCTCTCTACTCTACTTAATTCATCAATTATGGAAATCGCTCTTAAAAAGGGGAACTCTCAAACCCTTCTTCGCGGTCTCACATCTCCTTTACATGGAGACCTGAAGCTCTATGCAGACACTGAGAGGTCATATGCGGCAACTAATAAACGTTTGACGGAGAAGTTCACTGACGACATTAAGATGAAATTCGGTTTGGATAAGTGGCAGGAGGAATATCTATTTCGCGGTCATATGCAAGTTATAAATTTGAAAACTGATAAATGAACCAAAGATTTACCTTCATGGAACCCATGAAACGTTTCACAAATAACTTGGGTTCCAACAGGTCACTCCTAATCAAACACACTGTTACTAAGAATATACTAACAAATAAAGTGTGTAAACGATTGCATGGCTTTAAAAACTCAACTCCTCTGCTAGGAAACCTTGTAGCAGGCCATCAATTCATTGTTCATTCCAGTGCTGACATACTCCTTTGGCGTTATTAAAGGAGCCAAATTACCGACCTCGACAAACCTCCAGAGAAAACAATTCGAACCGCTTGACTCAACACCGAAAACATCATTCCCATCAAGTTTACTGAGCGTTTTACCCTTCCAAGGTCCGCAAGGAAGGCGAGGTATTGTAGATCTCATAAAATCTAACACAGCTCTCAAATTGCTTCACTCATGAAGTTACTTCTTGGAACATTCCTGGAAAGAAGTTCAGCGAGCAGGAGCGCAGTTGATAATAACCTATAGCCCTCTGAACTTGAAAAAGCTTGATCCGCCTGTTCAACCAATTCATTGAAACGGAAAGAGAAAGTAACCTTATGGAAAGCAAAGCACTGCATGGAAGTACCCTCACCGAGCTGAGTAAACCAGAATCGACATCTTGCGTCGCACGCATGGCTCCAGCACGGGGATCTCTTTCCCGAGACAGAAGCCTTCAGATAGCTATCCACGCACCAAAGTGCACCAACATTGAACTACAGAAAACACATTCTGAGAATTCTACCAAAATTCATTCCGACTCGTGTAGAAATGTGGATTCTGCAATGCGAAACTATTCCAACACGTAACAAGTGGATTAGCAGCCACGCCACAGGTGGAATACAAAAAGAGGCATTGATGTGATGGCGAAGCAGATTTAACACCAATTATTGGCCGATGAGAACGGGCTTACTTCCCACTCCGTGCCGTAATTATAATATGTGCCTCAGAACTGTGCCTTGAAAGTATGAGCATTACACTCTACTGGGATCGTTTCCATTATCACTGACAGAGCATTCGCGGCAATTAGACCCGATATAACGTACATTGATAGAAACAACAGCAGTTTTTCCTTATCGATATATCAATACCCAATACCCACAACATATCGGGAAAATATTCAAGGGAAGATCCAGAAGTATACCAATCTCGCCTATGAAGTCGCAAACTCAGTGGAAACTTCAGTGTAAAGTGACGACTGTGCCTATAATAATATCAGCTACGGGAGTGATCCCGAAAATGACACTTCGGCACTGAGTGTCTTCACTTGAAATACCAGGAATGTATATAATATGCAAAAGACAGTAATTTGAATACAAGTGCCTATTGTCAGAAGCCATCTGAACCTCAGTAAAGCAACCACACACCTGTCATCAATACCTGTGTGTGTTTGACATAACCGACCAGTAGATCTGTGGAATTTAAATGTTAAGACAATAATAATAATAATAATAATAATGAATAATAATAAAATAATAATAATTAAATAATGACATTGACGGGTTTTCAATGAAAATACAGTGAATTTTTATAAATGGATATTTGCTTTTAGTAACTACGAACGTGTATGCAACTTTTCCTCTTTTATGTGAACACATAACAATGTCTAATGCAGATTTATTAATTTGTTAACAGTAATTCTACACTGACCTTAAACGTGCCTTACTATAAAAATGATTCAATCTCTTCTCTCCGTTTCTTTCTCGTATTTTGCCACTCTTTCTTCATTTTGTACATCGATTCTTTCTCTGTTCCCATTGGACTATCTCTTAGTATTCTCACCTTTTTTTGTGCATCTGTTCGTTGTAATTATTCTTCCTCTTTTTACCCGTCTCTCTCTCTCCTTCTGTCTTCATGCAACACACACACACACACACACCACACCACACTATTACCATGCATCTCACACACTTCATCTAATTCCTCTTCATATTAAAACGTATTCTGCCATTCAGTGATATCTACCCCTGCTCCATCTTTTTTCTCCGCCCAATTCCTTCCTCTTCTTCCGTCTTTATCTATGTCTCTCTTCATTCTCTCAGTCTGCTACCTCTCTTTTCATTCTCTCTGTGTCTACCCCTCTTTCGTTCTCTCAGTCTCCACAATCTCTTCTTCTCTCTGTCTTCCAACCCCTCTCTTCGTTCTCTTTCTCTGCCATTATGTTCCTTTCTCTCTATATCTACCTCTCTTTTCGTTTCTCTCCCTCCCTATTCCTTTCTTCTCTCTGCCTTCTCAGTATCTTTCTGCGCAAGGGACGTGTGTTGCGGGGCTGGCCGTCCGCTTCCCGCGCCCTGTGCACTCCCTGCCCTGAGCGCCGGCCGCCGCCTCACAAAGACTTCGCTTCTAATTTCCGCCGTAACTCGCATTCGCTGCCGAGCCGCTTAGATGCGCCGACCGCCCCGCCACCGTCCTTCAAGTGGCTTGACGCCAGGCCGCCCGCCCCCGCCCCCGCCCACACCCCCGCCGGCTAAGGCCCTGCAGGAATGCGAGGCGGCGGAGTGCTGCGCTCGGTGCGGCTCACAGGCCGCCTCGTGTGCGCGATACGAAAACAAAAGCGCGTCTCGAAAGGTTGCTGAGAGGCGGGGATTTGACTACATGTCTGATACATACGCTTTCCGCCGCTGAGGTCCTCGGTCGATCCCCCAAATTCTTAACAAAAATAGTGGTAGATGAAGCGAGCTTCTCGTCAGCGTTTGCTTAGAGTTTTTACTTTTCTCTTCCTCCACCTCTTCTCCACCAAACTCCTATTCATCTAATCATTCCATTATCTTCTGTGCCTCAGATAGAACAAGTTACATCATACATCATTAATATTGCATGTTGATATTACCAACCCAAGCACTCAAATCAGAGAAGTAGTTACAACCAAGAAGATTTCTGGTACCTAATTCCTTCGACAAAAAATGTAGAAGATAGTGTTGGGATGGGGAGATTGCGCATAAAAAAACAACAGTACTTTCTGTTGTAGTACAGTGTTTAATAAGTTTATAAGCTACATTGAATATTTTACTACAAAACTTAGAGATAAAAACACCGGCATATATGAGCTGCGCATGTCTTGGGCATTTAAAACTATGGTAAACATTATAATTTTTCAATGACTTGGAAATCTCCTTCCAACGTAAATTCCTCCAATGCATTTTAAAAATCCATGGTTTCGCAGAATTAATTCAGCTCCTTTTCCTTATGCTCTCGTGCGTTCACAGGCCAAAACATTCTCGAAAGCTTTCGACATAGACGTAAATCTTTAGAAAATTATTGATCAATGTTATTTATCTGTTGCGTTGAAGAGTTGCGCTTTTTGATAGCAGCAAGAAGCGAAATGACTCTCAGACGTATTGATTATTTCGACAATTTTTCACTTATGACCACTAGAAACGGAAGTCATGTTTGATATGACTAACCAATTTGGGAGACGACCGAAGGAATGTGAGTTACAGAGGATTAGAACTTTTCAACACTTAAAATATTATGCTTCTAGTGATACATTAAATAATACATGATTTAATACAAAAATATGTTCGTTATGCCAAAAAGGATTTACCTAATTATCTATGTAGCATATGTATGTCTTCGAATTTATGTGATGGGAAAAATATAAAGTAAAATAATTCCTAATAACGGTTACACAAAAGTGGTCTGTAGTTTCTTATACTATACTTCTATACAGTAAACTAATTTTTGATCCGATCACTCCTATCATTATTACACTATTTTACGATAAACCTTAATCGTAAATGAGCCGCATGTACGGATCTGAAGATGATATTCAATCTGGACTAAACTGAAATATCAATGGTTTCGTTCTCCAATCTGCGCTTTCAATCTTGAAAGCGAATTCAATTTTTAAAACGCCACGAGATATTTAATAGCACAAAAAACGTGAACCCGATTAAATAAATAACATCTGTGAAACTAGTCTTCTCGGCATACTTTGTAGCAACAAAGCGTTCCAGGATTACGTCAAGGCGAGTTGAAGAAACCGCTTCACGGAGAGTATTAAGTTGCCGCGCGGCTCGACAGCGCGTTGGCTGGCTGCTGACGAGTCCGCGCCAGACGGCCGCTGTAATCCGAGCCCTGAGGCCCTTTTAACGCTGCCATCTTGTTTGCAAGGCAACAAAGCAACCCGGCAAAGTCGTGTGGGGTGGGACTCGCGGAGGCCTTCTCGCGGAGCTGCGCCGGCAGGAAGCGGTTGCGCGTTTAGCGTGGTAATGAAGGCGGATTAAAGGCAAAGGCGTCCGAGCCACGAGAAGAGCCGGATGCGGCAAACAAGGGAAAGGATTAGCGCGCCGGCGAGGTGATTTACAAAATTATTTGATACGACCCCGTCCCACCGCGGGAGGCCGGAAAAAACAAAAACGTCCATTAAGCTGCATTTAAAGGGGTTTTCTTCGAGGAAAAACGTTTCCTCTCTACGCTTGGCGCCAAAGGAGAGCTTGTGTGTGGTGATAAGAGAATACACACACCAGTATTTTATATATATTGGGGAACCGAAAATTTTGAAAAAATAAAAAATGGGTATTGTGAAAAAATGAGAAGAACACCTCTCTCTGTCCGCACCGGCTGGTTCGTCCTCACGACCGAGGGTAGAACAGCATATCTCTCTCGGGAATAATAATAATAATAATAATAATAATAATAATAAATGTTATTACAATAGTACCGGATATCAATGAGTCAGTGTGATACGAAGTAATTTATTACATTAATGATAAGCTTATGAGAGATTTTTCTTAAAATCCATCAAACACTGAAATATTGGGTTCATACTAACGTTTGATAATCACTTCCAATACGATGCAAAACAGTTGTTGAGTACAGATACAATTTCCATAAGCGTACAAACAAATTCTTGGATGTTAGTGCCGGAAAATAACAGATATTCGTTCCACATCAGGCGAGAGTGGCGATCCAAGCACATGTGTGGGGCGCGTTGCCAATCAGTATGTATATCGGCGCCCAATTTTTCTATGCAAATTCCTTCAACTGCCCATCGCGGGAAAGGGCGTTTACCGATTACGTTCGCGAGGGGAGGGGGCGGTGGTGATATAGTTAAAAATTCGTTTAGGTCTTACTTCGATTTCATCGCAACGACCGAAGGGGAGCGAACTCTGTGCACGACTCGACCAATCGCACTCTCTGTTGCTCTTGTCGCCATTGGGCGGCTTCAGAGCAAATCACTGAAGATGCATAAAGCATGGAATAAGCAAGTGAAATATCCGAAGAGATTTATAAACAGTTAAAATTTTAAAATATCTACTCAGTTTTGTATTAATTTTTTTGTCTGTTTGCACTTGACTCAAAGTATTTTTGGTGAACTGGAGTTAACCATTATTACTTCAGGCTGCAACCATTGCTCTTTTTTTCATCGATGTTTCTCTTAATGTGTGTTTCAGTACTAATTTTTGTAGAAATAAAGTTTATTAATATTATCTTCTTTTGAGGGACCTCTCGTACTTGGAAGAAACTTCATGACTGGTCTCTGTAAATATTGTACTGTAGTATGAGGGTCCAGTTCTTACTTCCTAATAATAATAATAATAATAATAATAATAATAATAATAATAATAATAATAATAATAATAATAATTAAATAAATTAAATAAATAATATAATAATAATAATCAATGATCATCAAAAAGTTTCAGCCAGCCCTACGTTCCGAGTCAATTGAGAATTAGCCACGTGGAGACGGGCAACGTCAGAAAATTTGGCGCAAACAGGCGATGGCACACCCATAAGAGATATGAGACACGGAATATGCGTCAGTAAGGCCTCGGAAAAGCAAGCCGCTGCTGGGGAGCGTCGGGGCACCTTTGGAGCCACCGCGTGGAAGGACAGCATGCGAGTCCGGGCGTGACTCAGGAAGCTGACAGGCGGGCCCTGATCGGGATAACCCCCGAGATATACTACAGTCCGAACATAGCAGCATCCATCCATCTCCACTTATAGCTGCAGCCTGCCGCAAGTACTTCCAGGATAAGCAATCTGATTGCGTCCAGGAGACCACTGCGCGCAGCAGCAGCAACGAGAAGGATGAAGTGGAACTATAGAAAAAATTACGCTTCATCATGCGCGTGAATACTAACACCATACCAAATGGGAGACTTACACTTACGGGCCTACCGCAAAAGTGTACAATAAGAAGATTCTTCACCCGTGTCCTGATTCTGAATTTAGTGAGCAAAGAAGAGCGACCACCGTCGAGGCCAATTGTCAGGAAAAATTCTCCTTCTCTGCACACAGTTTCTGGAAGCATCAAGGAAGAAGTAGAGAAAACTCGCTAAACTGCCTCAGAACCTATGTAATCTGAGTTCAGTGGAGATAATCGGCTGTGCAAACTCAGCATACAATGGGACAAGCATGTCAGAAAGTAATGGATGATAAGAGTGAAAGAGGTGGAAATTCGCAATGAATTTGCAGTCGCACTGCGGAAATTTCAAGAACTGACCCACTGAACCCGTATCTCATTCCAGACAAAATTGCTCGAAGAAATTAAGCAATGATCCAATAACATCTACCGTAGCGATCTAATATCTGGGAAGCTTGAATAGAGAAAGTACTTGCCACAAACATCTACACATAGACATATTTCGAAGTAATCGTCACCAACGCAATTTATGTGCGCGGTTGTGGCCTTCAGATGTAACGGTTTCCAAGCTTGTTTCACCGCCGTCGTAGTCAATTCCAACAATGATCGAAGTGAAAAAAGAATGCACACTGGAAAGACGCGGCTGGTGAATCGTATAGAAAGCACTAGAGAGACTATTGGAAGACTCACACAATTTAAAAATGGAATATCTAGAAAAACTGAGAGTAGGTGAATAACATCCTCATCAATACAAAAATTCATACGAAGCACAGCCCTTGAATTCAACCAATAACAGAAATGCTTGACACCCTACGACAAAAGCTTTTGGCGTTAACAAAACGCTTTCGACGCTAACAGGAATTGCACTACGAGGAAGCAACAGAATTCTCGTTTTTAACAGAAACCAGAAAGCCTTCTACAGGAATATGTCAAAGGGCAAAGGGCTTGTACAATGATATGGAAGAGTCAAGCGTCCCAAAGGGCACAATAGAGGACTTTTAGGAAGCCTATCTGTCATCTGCTTTGTCCACAACCCAGATATGACGTGGATTGAAATGAATATGAACAGACACCGAGATATTCCTCTAATGTGTAAACCAATCATCCACCCGTGAAAATGTCCAAGCAGCTTGAGCAAAGACACATAACTGGAAGGGATCCAGGCAGTGATGGCTCCACAATTATTGGCTCAAAAAAATTATCAGCACTCCCAGTCACTATACTATATTAATTCAATATTTCTTCACAATCCAGAAAATCTACCTCACTTCCTCACTGAAGGTAGAACATTTTTGTTACAAAGGAGTTGACACTAAGACCCCTCGAAGTACGCCCTATAACCTGCCCTTCAAACTTTCTACAATAACTCAAAACAATCTTGTGTTCGCAAATGATGAATGACACACATTGAGGAACAAAGAGCTATCTTAGCAAATGAACAGCAAGGATGTAGACCTGGATCTCGGGATGCAAGAGCAAACTCATTATAGACTCTGTAATTATGGGGCAAGTGCTGAAAAACAAAGAAAACTTGTACGCGATGCTACATAGATTACGCTAAAGCATCGACACCGTGCCCCGATTCTGCTACTCATGTTTGGATGTATACAAGGTCCCCCGTTTATCCAAACCTTCCTCTGCATCGCATGGATACAAACTGTACTCAATAACATCCGTCACACAGATACTATACACATACCGGCCGAGGAATTTTCCGTATTTAGCCCTTTATTGTTGCTGTAGCTGTGAATCCCTCTCTATCTACTTAATTCATCTAATTATGGAAATCGCTCTTAAAAGGGGAACACTCAACTTCTTCGCTGGTCTCACATCTCCTTTACATGGATGACCTGAAGCTCTATGCAGACCACTGAGAGGTCATATGCGGCAACTAATAAACGTTGAACGGAGAAGTTCACTGACGACATTAAGATGAAATTCGGTTTGGATAGTGGCAGGAGGAAATATTTCGCGGTCATATGCAAGTTATAAATTTGAAAACTGATTGAACCAAAGATTACCTTCATGGAACCCATGAAACGTTCAACATATACTTGGGTTCCCAACAGGTACTCCTAATCAAACACACTGTTACTAAGAATATACTTAACAAATAAAGTGTGTAAACGATTGCATGGGTTTAAAAACTCAACTCTCTGCTAGAAACCTTGTGCAGGCATCAATTCATTTGTTATTTCAGTGCTGACATACCCTTTGGCGTTATTAAATGGAGCAATACCGACCTCGACAACCTCCAGAGAAACAATTCGAACCGCTTGATCAACACGAAAACATCATTCCCATTCAGTAGCTGAGCGTTTTACCCTTCCAAGGTCGAAGGAAGGGCGAGTATTGTAGATCTCATAAATCTACACAGCTCTAAATGCTTCACTCATGAAGTTACTTCTTGGAACATTCTGTGAAAGAGTTCAAGCGAAGCAGTGAGCGCAAGTTGATAATACCTATAGCCTCTGACTTTGAAAAAGGCTTGATCCGCCTGTTCAACCAATCATTGAAACGGAAAGAGAGAAGTAACCTTATGGAAAGCAAAGGCACTGCATGGAAGTACCTCACACGAGCTGAGTAAACAGAAGTCGACATCTCTGCGTCGCATGCATGGCTCCAGCACGGGGATCTCTTTCCCGGAGACAGAAGCCTTCATGATATGCTATCCACGACAAAGTGGTACCAAATTGAACTACAGAAAACACATTCTGAAATTCTACCAAATTCATTCCGACTCGTGTAGAAATGTGACTTCTGCAACGCGAAACTATCCAACACGTAACAAGTGGATTAGCAGCACGCACAGGTGGAATACAAAAAGAGGCATGATGTATGGCGAAGCAGATTAACACCAATTATTGGCGATGAGAACGGGCTTACTCGCCACTCTCGTGCCGTATTATAAATATGTGCCTCAGAACTGTGCTTGAAAGTATGAGCATTACACTCTACTGGGATCGTTTCCATTATCATGACAAGCATTGCGCGGCAATAGACCCGATATAACGTACATTGGATAGAAACCAACAGCAGTTTTTCCTTATCATATTATCAATACCCAATACCCACAACATATCGGGAAAATATCAAGGGAAGATCCAGAAGTAATACAATCTCGCCTATGAAGTCGCAACTCAGTGGAACTTCATGTAAAGTGACGACTGTGGCCTATAATAATTATCATGCTACGGGAGTGATCCCGAAACTGACAACTTCGGCACTGGAGTGTCTTCACTTGAAATACCAGGAATGTATATAATATGCAAAAGACAGGTAATTTGACATACAAGTGCCGTATTGGTCAGAAGCCATCTGAACTCAGTAAAGCAACCACACACCTGTCATCATACTGTGTGTGTTTGAACAATACCGACCAGTTAGATTCGTGGAATAAATGTAAGACAATAATAAAATAATAATAATAATGAATAATAAATAATAATAATAATAATTAATAATAATGACATTGAACGTTTTCAATGAAATCGTGATTTTTATGAATGGATATTTGCTTTTTAGTAATACGAAGTGTATGCAACTTTTCCTCTTTATGTGAACACATAACAATGGTTCTAATGCAGATTTATTAATTTGTTAACAGTTAATTCTACACTGACTTAAACGTGCTTTACTATAAAATGATTCAATCTCTTCTCTCCGTTTTTTCTTCGTATTTGGCCATCTTTCTTCATTTTTGTACATCGTTCTTTTCTTCTCCATTGACATCTCTTAGTATTCTACCTTTTTGTGCATCTGTTCGTTGTAATATTCTTCCTCTTTTTTACCCGTCTCTCTCTCTCCTTCTGTCTTCATGCACGACACACACACACACACACACACACACCACAACTATTACCATGCATCTTCACACACTTATCTATTCCTCTTCATATTAAACGTAATTCTGCTTCAGTGATATTTACCCCTGCTCCATCTTTTTTCTCCGCCCAATTCCTTCCTCTTCTTACTTCTTGTATTATGTCTCTCTTCATTTCTCTCAGTCTGCTACCTCTCTTTTCATTCTCTCTGTGTCTACCCTCTTTTCGTTCTCTCAGTCTCCCAATCTTTCGTTCTCTCTGTCTTCAACCCTCTCTTCGTTCTCTTTCTCTGCCATTATGTTCCTTTCTCTCTATATCTACCTCTCTTTTCGTTTCTCTCCCTCCCTATTCCTTTCTTCTCTCTGCCTTCTCAGTATCTTTCTGCGCAAGGGACGTGTGTTGCGGGGCTGGCCGTCCGCTTCCCGCGCCCTGTGCACTCCCTGCCCTGAGCGCCGGCCGCCGCCTCACAAAGACTTCGCTTCTAATTTCCGCCGTAACTCGCATTCGCTGCCGAGCCGCTTAGATGCGCCGACCGCCCCGCCACCGTCCTTCAAGTGGCTTGACGCCAGGCCGCCCGCCCCCGCCCCCGCCCACACCCCCGCCGGCTAAGGCCCTGCGGAATGCGAGGCGGCGCGAGGTGCTGCGCTGGGTGCGGCTCACAGGCGCCTCGTGGGCGCGATACGAAAACAAAAGGGTCTCCGAAAGGTTGGACTGAAGAGGGGGGGATTGACTACATGTCTGATACATACGCTTTCCGCCGCTGAGGTCCTCGGTCGATCCCCGGCAAATTCTTAACAAAATAGTGGTAGATGAAGCGAGCTCTCGTCACGTTTGCTTCGAGTTTTTACTTTTCTCTTCTCCCACCTCTTCTCCCACCAACTCCTATTCATCTAATCATTCATTAGATCATTCTGTGCCTCAGATAGAACAAGTTACATCATAATCATTAATATTGCATGTTGATATTACCAACCCAAGCATCAAATCAGAGAAGTAGGTTACACCAAGAAGATTTTTTTCTGGTACCTAATTCCTTCGCAAAAATGTAGAAGATAGTGTTGGGATGGGGGAGATTGCGATAAAAAAACAACATACTTTTCTGTTGTATACATGTGTTTAATAGTTTATAGCTACATTGAAATTTACTACAAACTTTCAGGAGATAAACACCGGCATATATGAGCTGCGATGTTTTGGGCATTTAAAACTATGGTCAAACATTATAATTTTTCAATGACATTGGAAATCTCCGTCCGAACGTAAATTCCTCCAATGATTTAAAATCCATGGTTCGCAGAATTGAATTCAGCTCCTTTTCCTTATGGCTCTCGTGGTTCACAGGCCAAACATCTCGAAATGTTTCGACATAGACGTAAATTTTAGAAAATTATGATCAATGTTATTTATCTGTTGCGTTGAAGAGTTGCTTTTTTGATAGATGCAAGAAGCGAGATGACTCTCAGACGTATTGGATTATTTCGACAATTTTTCACTTTATTGAACACTAGATAACGGAAGTCGATGTGATATGACTAACAATTTGGAGACGACCGAAGGAATGTTAGTTACAGAGGATAAACTTTCAACACTTAAAATATTATTGCTTCCTAGTGATACATTAAAGTAATACATGATTTAATACAAAATATGGTTCGTTATGCCAAAAAGGATTTACCTAATATCTATGTATGCATATGTATGTCTTCGAATTTATGGATGGAAAAATATAAATAAAATATCCTAATAATACGGTACACAAAAAAGTGGTCTGTAGTTTCTTTATACTATACTTCTATACAGTAAACTAATTTTTGATGCGATCACTCCTATCATTATTACACTATTTTACGATAAACCTTAATCGTAAATGAGCGATGTACGGATCTGAAGATGATACTCAATCTGGACTAAACTGAAGATGATCAATGGTTTCGTCTCAATCTTCGTTTCAATCTTGAAAGCCGAATTCAATTTTAAAACGCCACGAGATATTTAATAGCACAAAAAACGTGAACCCGATTAAATAAATAACATCTTGTGAAACTAGTCTTCTCGGGCATACTTTGTATCAACAAAGGCGTTCCAGGATACGTCAAGGCGAGTTGAAGAAAGCCGGCTTCACGGGAGAGTATTAAGTTGCCGCGCGGCTCGACAGAGCGCGTTGGGGCGGCTGCTGAGATGTCGCGCGCAGACGGCCGTGTAATCCGGAGGCCCTGAGCCCATTGTTAACGCCCGCCATCTTGTGTGCAGAGGCGACAAAGCAACGGCGAGGTGGGGTGGGGCGGGGCGGGGCGGAGCTCGCCGGGCAGGTAGGCGGTTGCGGTTAGCTGGGTAATGAAGGCGGATAAGGCAATTAGGCGTCCGAGCCACGAGGAAGAGCGGGATGCGGCAACAAGGGAAGGATTAGCGCGGCCGGCGAGGTTGGATTTACAAAAATTATTTTGATACGGACCCCGGTCCACCGGGAGGCCGGAACAAAACGTCCATTAAGGCTGCATAAAGGGGTTTTCTTCGAGGAACCGTCTCCTCTCTACGCTGGCGCAAGAAGGGGTTTTGTGTTCCAGTGAAAGGACGAGAGATAAATCTTTTCCGCAGGTGCTCTTCAGATTAAACAGACTGTTTTTACAATAGGCATTGTTCTTCTTTTAACACAATACTCATCGTATGCGTAGCAACATGTCAAAGTGTATTCACTCCAAAATATACAGTTGACTCTGGTTGAGTAGTTAATTCAGGTATTCTGAACTTTCAAATTTAGTGAACCTATGTCACAGGTCCAGATCCTCCAATATTTCAAATCAACACTGGATGTTCCTGTTATAGATAACTCTCATCATCAGATATATTGACCATAGAAAATAGTAAAACTTACTTGAAAAATTACTTCCCCTTAGGACCGCGAATTCAAAAAACCGAAAGGTTTGCTGGCAGAGGATCTCGTGAATATTTTTTATGGAAAATGAAAAGAATTCAAGTAACGTACATACCACTGAGAAAATTTTTTCAGCTGACCTATGTTAATCCTGCTGATCCTCAAGAATAATTCTTCGATGAATTATTCATCCACGCGAAGTGCGACGATAAAAAAAATCCTTTCTCCGCTAGACATTATAAAAGGAGTCGTCTAGGACAGAACAAAACAAGCGTGATGACAAAGAAGGTACGAATAAACAGAGTGGTGCGCAAGTGCAAGAGTGAATCAAGGGTATGAAGATTGCATTTAAATGTACTGAGACAGACAGGAAGGCTATATAGGTATAACCTACAAGAAAACATCGTTTATGGAGATGGATGTGAAAAAAATTATTAATAAAATCTGTACACTGCGTATAGAAATAAATATATCGTTCTAAGGCTAAATGAAGATTTAGAAATTTTGAAGTCGAAGTTTCTGAATATTTCAATGACCCTCTGAAGTAATAAAATTAATCATTGTCAAAGAAATATTTTCCTTTGGCAGATATTGAACCTGTGATATAGTAAACCAAACGTTTTTAAAGGCTGGAATAACTCTGTAATTAACATTCTCGCCTGTGATGTTTTCTCTATTTTTTAGTGAACTTGATATTCACGTTTTGTTCAGAAAAGTAAAAAATATTGAATTTCATTGAATAGTGAATATCTTTATGTTGCTCCACCAATTACAATTTTCTGTGAAAAAATAATGTTGTTTGGAAGAAATATAGCTTTTTTGCTGAAATATAATATGGAAAGTATATTTGAAATGGCTATTTAGGGCGTACAATGTCAATGTTACTAGAGCCGAGCTCAAAGTCGCTCAGTTCCGATCGTTCTCGGCAACGATATCAGCGCGCCGAGTCAGCGATGTGCGAGAACGCTACTTCCGGCACGGTCGTTAGCCACTAGGTGTTATCGGGGTGCGTCGGTGAACGAAAACGTAACGATGTACGGCGAAAGCAAGTGGTGTCACCGCACCTCTCAACACAGTGTATTTTTCAAGCGTTTGCAATATATACTTTTGAACGCATTATTGACAACACTTTCAATAGGCGCAAACAGAGCTATGTCTATCAACAAGTATGGCATGCTCTAAAACGAAATCTGAATCAAAAGTCAATTCATCGAGGAACATTTCAAACTTCTGCATAGTTATACAATTGATATTATGTTAGCACGAAAGTGATACCATTTTTAAATACGTTTTTCGAATAGTTTTTTTCAACGTCACTTAGCAAAGCATATTCCAAAAGTGACATCAGGGTAATGAATCAACAGGTAAAAATATCACTATATATTTAGCATTG
>BOPP01000110.1:465127-486757 GCA_017312745.1 Gryllus bimaculatus
GTAACTTTCCATTCTTGTAGCCGGTCCAGATATTGACACAAGTTATCACTCATACTCCATTCTTCTAAAGCCTATTGGCATGTTTGTATCATTACCAATCCTCCCATTACGCAATCAAAGCTCATGAGGAAGTCATGCGGTTACCATTCACCTTCATCACCAGCAAGTATCTTTTTTCTGGTACCGTAATTCCTTCCTTCGCAAAAATGTAGAAGATTATTGTTGAGATGGGCGAGATTGCGATACAAAAAACAGACACTACTTTTTTTTCGTTGTAGTAGACCATGTGTTTAATAGCTCTTTGATACGCCCTATCATTTTTGACAATTTTAACTACATTAACTTTCAGGAGATAAACAATGCGCTGGTTCACCTTTGTCTATGACCGCCTGTCGATGTTTTTGGGCATTTCTTAAAACTACTGGTCAATTACCATTATAATTTTTTCATTTTATTGACCATCTCTCGGAAAGCTCCGGGTCCCGATCACTTGGGCCTAAATTCCTTCGCAACATGGATTTCTAGGAAACTCACTCGGGGTTTTGCGACAAGGATTCCGAATTCAGCTCCTCTTCCTCATGGCTTTCACCTTTGTGGTTTTCACAGTGACCTAAACCCATCTCGTCAAATGTTTAGACACTCACCGACGTAAATTCTAGAAAGGATTATGATCAATGTTAGTTTATCTGTTGTGTTGAACACGAGGTTGCTTTTTTTTTGGGATTTAGGATTGCCACGACAATCGAGATGACTCTTCCAGACGGTATTGGGGGTAATTAATTTCGGGCGGTAACTCGTTTTTTCACTTTAATTGAAAGTAGATAACGGAAGTCGGAAATGAGATAATGAGCTTAACAATTTGCGAGACGAACTCTGTACAGGCAATGCTTAGTGGTACAGAGGATAAAACTTTCAATAAACCGACTCTTCAAAATTTCATTATTGGTCTTCTTCCTTAGTGGGATATCCCTCTAAGGTTAATTAATGAATTTAATAGACGCTCTAATTCTTATGGGTTCGTTATGGCAAGGAAAAAAGCAACCATTTACCTATATATGTATGCATATGTATGTCCCTCGAATTTATGGATGGGAAAATATAAGACATATCCCTATAATACGGTACACAAATAAAGTGGTCTGGTAGTTTTCTTTTATACTATACCTTCTATAAGACAGCTCACACCACACGCTAATTTTTGATGCGAATCACTCTTATTTCATTATTACAACTATTTAAACGACTAAACCTTAATCGTAAATGAGTCGATGTACGGATCTGAAGATGATCTCCAATCTGGACTAAACTGACTGCTAGATGATCAATGGTTTCGTACTCTTAAAGCCGGATTCAATTTTAAAACGGCCACGAGATTTATTTTAATGCACAAAAACCGTGGGAACCCGGATTAAATAAATAAAATCTTGGTGGAAACAGTTTCTTCCTTCGGGCATACTTTTGTATCACACAACAAAGGCGTTCCCAGGATACGGTTCAAGGCGGTTGAAGAAGCCCCGGCTTCAAACGAGAGTTAATGGAGGTGCCCCCGGCGCGCTCGACAAGCGCGTTGGGGCGGGGCTGGCTGAGATGTTCGCGCGCAGACGGCCCGTGTAGAATCCGGAGGCCCCGTGAGCCCATTGTTAACGCCCCGCCATCTTGTGTGCAGAGGCGGACAAAGCAAACGCGGAGGTGGTGGGGCCGGGGGCGGGGCGGAGCTGGCCTCCCCGGGGGGCGCGGTAGGCAGGCGGTTGCGGTTTAGCTGGGTAATGAAGGGCGGGGATACAGGCAATTAGGGCGTTCCGGAGCCACGAGGAAGAGCGGGGCGGGCAACATGAAGGGAGAGGATTAGCGCGGCCGGGCGGAGGTTGGGATTTACAAAAATTTATTTTGATACGGACCGGTCACCGGGAGGCCGGAAACATAAAACGTCCATTAGGTGCATAAAAGGGGTTTCCTTCTTTTTTGTCGCGGAACGTCTCCATCTCTTTACGTAGAAAACTTACTCCTACGGCTGGCGCATAGAAGGGGTTTTGTGTTGCGCACAGTGAACAGGGGACGAGAGATAAATCTTTTCCCGGGCAGGGTGCTCTTCCAGATTAAACAGATACTGGGTTTTACAATAGGCCATTGTAATTCCTTTTAAACAATACCTCATCGTATTGCGTAGCAACATATAAAAGTGGTAATCATACTCCATATACAGTTGAACTCTGGTTGCAGTAGTTTTATTAAACAAAAACGTTTTTTAAAGGCTGGTTAGTTAAAACCCAATACGGTTAAAGGGGGCCTTGGGAAAAAAAAAAATTACATCCTGTAATTAACATATTCTCGCCTGTTTGATGTTTTTTCTCTTTTTTAGTTGATCTGAATATTCAACGCGTGGTTTGTTTCAGAAAGTAAAAAATATTGAATTTCTTGAATAGTGAAGGTATTTTATGTTGCTATCCACAATTTTACATATTTTTCTGTGGGATAAAACCATAAATGTGTTTGCGACCAGAAATACTACGCTTCTTTTCGTTTTGCGTCTGATACTCACTATTCCATTCCTTGCCGGGCGGGAGGTGCTGCCGGGCTGGGCATAGGGATTAAGGGTGGATCCTCGGCTTAGTCGGCTAGCTCGCCGTCGATGGATGTTGTTCTTTTTGGCCATTGGTTGAACTTCTTCTTATGGTTTCTGATCTTCTTCTAGGACGTACAAGGGTGTCAATCTACGTATCTCCGGGCCCCGCTTGGTTTGTGGGTCTTTGGAGAGCCCTTCTACTGTGAGCTCGGTAGCTAGCTTCTCGCCTCAGTTCCCGTATCGTTCCTCTCTTCCGTGGCAACGGATACCTCAGCCTCGGCTCGCGCCGCGTTCCGTCTTCGAGGCTTATGCTGTGTCCGTTTGATCCTCCGTGTTTGCCGCCCCTCAGGCGAGGTGGTTCCGCCCCGGATCGTGCGAGAAACGGTCGTAGCACTTCTCGCCGCGCTATCCGGGTGTTTAGTGCCACTATGTCTGTGTCTTTGTTGTATCGGTGCGCATTGCTCCGGTGAACGTTTCCTTTCGTTTTCGACAATACCGACTATTGTACGCGAAAGCAAGGTGGTGGTCACCGGGCACGCTCTCAAACACAGTGTATTTTCAAGCGGGATTATTGCAAAATATATACTACTTTTTGGAACGCAGGGGATTATTGGACTAAACACTTTTCCAATGAAATAAGGCGGTCAAAACAAGTTAAGAGCTATGTCGTATCCAACAAGGTAATGGCAATGCTCCTAGCGTTTACAAAAGGACGAAATCTTGAAAAAAAAAGGGAAAAAATTCAAAAAAAGTCCAAATTTCCCCATGAGGAACATTTCAAATTTCTGCATAGTTATACAATTGATATTATGTTAGCAGCGAAGCTGATACCATTTTTAAATATACGTTTTTTCGAATAGTTTTTTTCAACTCACTTAGCAAAGCATATTCCTAAAGTGACATCAGGGTAATGAATCAACAGTAAAAATATCACCTATATTATTTTAGCATTTGGGAATTGGGTATAAAAAACTTATCCATTTTATATATTATATATATATATATCTATATATATATATATATATATATATATATAAGCCGGGCCACTTGGAATACTTCAACTTCATAATATTTCTAACTTAATCTCTATTTAGGTTTGGGTCGCCTGTGCAGAGTATGATATTGATAGATAAACCCCGACAATAATGGTTTAAATAAATTTCAGGAGAATACATACGAAAACAATTCTCGTTCAATTTAGCATACAGAAGAGAGAAGAGCTGTATATAGATAACAAGTTTCTGTTCTAACAGCACGAGTAATGTTTCTCTGCATTGATCCGAACCCGAAAATCAAAATAGAATCTAACAAAGGGGAATTTTTATTTAAATACTTCTGGAAATTAAAACGGAAGCGTCCGGGCAACTGGGTGCGGCTTGGGCGATTCATCCAAACAGGCCCGATGGCGCTTCGCCCTCGGCCATCCGATCAAACTGGCCCCGCCCCCTCCGCCCTCAACGCATCGCCCGCCCATTCCGCACCCCACCGCCCCGCGCACGGTGTGTTTGTATGCACCGGCACACAAAATGGATTCGACACGATTGAAAAACGAATTGAAAATATTAAAACGCAGGAAATGTGCAGCGAATGGGCACTGCATAAAAACCTCGTTTTGCAGCTGCGCCCCACAACGCATTAATCCGCTCCCTGCCGCCCTGTCCACCCCGACAGCCCGTCGACGCCCCGACCGCCGCTGCGCATTGTTTAAAACAAGTACGTCCGTAATGCATTAATTACAATAATTATTAAAAATGGTCAATATGTATTTATGTTAGAACCGGCCATTAAAATTCAAATGTAATTAAAACAGTGGAGCACGTACGCATATTGAGTTAAATATTGGTTTTAAATGTCGCAGACAGATCCCTGCGGGGGTAGAAAGAGCAGGCATGGGGAGGGAGACGTGAGTTCTGTCCCGGAGTTACACAATGTCATGTGCCACTCTATTCGGATTTTCGCATGTTGCTCAATTTTATGAGCGCCCTTGCTGTTAATAATTCTCTTAGCCTCTGTTTGCATTTCGAGAAATGATGATTTGATCTTAAGTTTGGCTTGAAAGAAAGCTAATAGGATTGCTGTCAGACAGTAGAATTAGCATTAGTAAATCATGCAACTGTATGGAGACACGAAAAACATTTTTTACTTTCATGAAAAGTCGAAGTAAAATAACTTCTATGAAAAGTGGAAATAAAATACTTTTTTGAATTGCCTTTACACACTAGTAATCGTGGTAGTGCCTTTTTTTTAAGTTCGTAAATTATTTAACCGAATTTCTGGTATCTACACAAATGCTCTTCATGTACAGAACGTATCAAACGAAGATTGTCAGAAACAAAACTGCTTTCAAAAATAATATATATTCGTCGGCGAGCATCCGCAGGACCGACACGCCTATAAATATATTTTACATGGTTACTTCAAATAAATTAACGGTAAAAGATTTACAACTAATTCTCTTGTTAGACAACAAAAACTATTTAAACTTTGTAGTTTTTGAAATTAGTCATCCTACTATTTGAGTGTTTTAAGAGTTATTGAATTGAAGAGGGGGGAAATATTATTTGGTTCTTTAGTTATCGAAATTAATTTATTTTTCAAAGAAAATGAGGACAGAAGCTATCAAATTTCAAGGTGAAAAACTTAAATCTTACTTCGCATTATATCACACTGATTTCCTCAATAATAGAATGTGTGCCGTTACAGTCGATAACCATCATTCTAATCCAAAAGCAGTCAAGGTAGGTCTTCCCCAAGGTTCCCCGTTATCTCCCGCTCTTTATAACTTTTACGTAGCGGACCTACCAAAACATAGCAATTTAAAAACCGCCCAATTTGCAGATGACACCGCTATATATTCTTCAGGTCCCTCCATAAACACAATAAAAATCAATCTGCAGTTATACATACATCAAATCGACAGCTGGGCAACCCCCCCCTCCCAAAAAAATCAACCTGTCAAAAACTGCAGTCAAAATATTATCCTCCAACCCCTCCATTGCAATTGAACAAATAATACGTACAATGGCACCCCATAACAAATCCATAAAATACCTGGGCTTTTTCTTAGATGCCCGACTCAGGTGGAAAAATCACATAATCACAAGTTATACATGCAAAAATTAAATTACACCAACAAAAAACAATTAGAAATAGATCTGCTATATTACCGTACAATACCACCTTATTGATTTACAAAACTATAATTCGACCACTACTTTTATATGCATGCCCAGTATGGATCAGCGCTGCCAAATCGAATACTAAAAAACTCTAGTCCAAAATCAGTTCCTCCGACCATCACGAATGCACCATGGTTCATCTGCAATTCACAACTTCATAAATAATCCCAGTTAGAATCGATAACAAACCACATTATTTTTTTATCGACCCACTTCTTCCACAACATTCCAAATATACCCCATTTAACCCCTCTAAGACTCTGCCAAAACTCAATCCACAGAACTCGCATCAAGAACAAATTTCCATTTCATACAGTCCTCAATAAAGTTTCATATCTCGATCTAATGTAGTGTTGTCATATAAAGATACCTCTACCACTCTTGTAGTAGTGTAAGTTGTATTTTAAGAATAGTAGTAAGTTTATTGTAAATTAATTTTAAGTAGATTTAAGCAACCTTAACAAATGTAGAGTGTTTTGATGACACTGATCTTTGTATTATTCAATCCAACATCAAAAAACTAAAGAAAACAACATCATACTGATGACAGTCGAGTGTCTACAGATAGTTACTTTCACCGTTCTAATATCTGTACTGACAGGGAACGTTGCCTCTATCCTCCACGGTGACGGAGGCAAGCAGCTCAATTTAAACCTGCCTTGTGGAACCTGGATCCTCTTGTGGAGAGACGAGACGATTAGTGTAGCTTGTCCACTGAATCAAACATGATAATCGCACGATGAGATATTTCAATTGTAAGGTGAGTTATTTATAGAGCAAGGTTCTTACTGACAAACATTTGTCAATATGTTAAAGAATAAGATGTTACTATTCAGAAGCATTTATTAATGCATATTATTTTTCCCAATAAATTCATCACATTTACTCATCATATTAAACTAAACTGCTTTTGAGCAAAAAAAATTGGGAATATTTTGATTAAATTATTTTTTCTTTAAATACATAAAATATTGACAAATATTGATAAATTTATTAAGTAATGTTATTGATTGAGGATAAATTTTCTGGGGTGTTGGGGATTAATTATCAGAAATGTGGGAAAGTTTAAAAAAACTCTCAAAAATGTTTTAGATTAGCTTTAAAGCTTATTTATCTTCAAGAGCAATGCACTAATGTATAAAATGCTCAAACTCAAAACATTAATGTGAGATATATTTTTAAAAAAATACTTTAATTTTTGAAAATAAAAAAACAACTAAAAATGGCGTTGATGTCACGTAATTTAGTGCATTTAGCACTATGCGTACCAAGAGTTTCGCGGAAAAATTTTGAGCCGATCTTGAAAAAATGTAGTTGGAGTCTTTTTGAAAATGCGCAATTTTGAGCTCATTCTCACAGATAACTTCTAAGCTTTTGAGAAATTTCTTACTTTGACTCACAAATGCAATAATGCATAAAAAAGCCCTTAGCGTAAATATTAAAGACGTAAGTGATATAAATTACTTACACTTGCAAAATTCATGAAATATCAAAAGAATACATGAAAATAGCATTGATGACATGTTTATGATGTAGATATATGTAGAACTAACAGTTCAAAAGTAAGTTAAAAGAAAAAAAATGGAGCATTTTTTCAGAAAGTATTCTTTTTAAAATTGCCTTTATTTTACGCAAAAACTATCCATATTTTGAAAAAAATTCATGATATCATTTAAAGGTCGAATTTATAGAACAGATGCCATTCAGAAGAAAAATGTATCTTGAATATTGTAGTTGTAGGAAGACGCTAAAAAATTTTAACTTTGGCAATTTTTGAAATTCCAGAGAATTTAACAAAAATAAGATCATTTTTTTGTAAAGACGACTTGGCTCCATTCGATAAAAATAGTAATACAAAAATTTGGAGCAGTTTTTGATAAAAAAACGTAAAATGTGAAAAAATATGAAAATGTCCTTGAGGCTTTACGCAAATTACTTACCGAAGTTAAAATATTTGGTTCAGCTTCAAGGGACCGTGACATCAGTCACATCGATCGGAGAATATCGATTTGCGGGAAAATCCTGCTTGAGTTTTAGGCGCTTTCATTGTTCACAGACGAACGGACGGAAGGACAGAGAGACAAACGTTTTACCATAAACCAATTTTTTGCTATCAGGTACCTACAAAACCTGAACTCTGACGTGTTAGAGGTAGTAATTTACTTCACATGGGAACAAGAATTCACCACTTTTTCGGTATCGGGGATCTAAAATATGAATTTTTCTGCCGAATCGTCGTTTTTCGCTGCATCTCTGTGAACTTTATGTTTATAACGTATGTAGTGTATGAGAAGAATTATAATTCAAAGTCCGGGTTTATTTCGTGACTGGGTATTGTTGGCGAGCTAACCAGGTTATATGGTAACACAAACATGAAATACGAAAAGAGATAAGTGTTTTGGTTGTTGTTTTTAATACCCTAGGATTTCGTAAAACCACTCAGTAATGTAGAGTGATAGTAGTATATAAGATCAACAAGTTCAAATTACTATTTAATACCGTGAATAAAGCTTTGTTGTAATTAGTCTTTGAAATTCCATTACGTAATATTGTAAAATTTAAAATCTAAAACAATAGCCATTAATTCATCTTTAGGATTTTGAGAGATTTCAAAGAAGAGAGTTTTTAGCCCTTGAACATTAAGGTGTTTTTTCTACGGCTTATTCTAAATGTATTAAATCTCATTTTTATGGTATTGGCGTCGTAATACCACTTCGAAATTTAAAACAAATTGATGTATTGAATTGCCAAGTACGTACTCTTTCACAATACTAATTGTAGGAATATACGTCAAAATTGATAAATATGTTCGAGAATAAACAAAAATTCATTACGGCAAATTTGTGAGATATTTGTAGGCTTCTACTCTTTTATATTAAAATAATTTACCAAAGAATTGTCATAGATTCTTGAATTTTTTTACAAAGGTTGGTATTTGAAAGAATTTTTTTTTTAATTTCTGTGTTTTTAATGTGTAGAACATTTGGCCGTAACAGAAAGCATCCTACTATTCGTAAATATTAATATCTCAATTTTGGTCAAAGTGTGTAATATTTTCACTGGCATTGCATCTTAACACGATCGAGCACCTTGTTATACTGCACGGCCTGTGGTGAAGTGGTTTCACAAGAATACCATCCCTGTAATGGACTGGCCTGTACAGAGTCCTGACTTGAATCCTACCGAACACCTTCGGGATGATTTGGAACGCAGAATTCGTGCCAAGACTCACCGACCAACATCGATACCTCTCGTCAGTGCAGCACTCGTGAACAATGGGCTGCCATTCCCCAAGAAAACCTCCAGCACCTGATTGAAAGTATGCCTGCGAGAGTAGAAGGCTAACAGTGGACCGACACCCTATTGAATTCCAGCAGAGGGTGCCACGAACTGGTAAGTCATTTTCTGCCACGTATTCGGATACATTTGATCACGTAGTGCCTATTATTGCATTTATATTGTAATATTTACTAAACGTATGATTGCCAATAATCGAAAGGTGGAATGTATTGAAATTCAATATCAACACGATGATAAAAATAAGAAACACATTTTGATTCTTCAGAAGTTAATGGGAAAATAATTTTCTTACAACATATTTAGACGTATGAATAACTTAAGATGGATAATTTCAAAAGAGGTACGGCTGAGATGACACGCACGCGTAATCTAAGCCTTCTAAGTCATTTGACAGTTTAAACGAAATTCATTTCAGATAACCGATGCCTAGTATTATGTAAGTGAACAGTCTCCAATAGTACGATAGGATTGACGTAAATTAACACTTCTGATGTAAAATGATTCAATTCTTCTTTAGGGTGTCAATATCTTTAAATTGAACAGTTTTTAGGAAATCGCTCATAATCCTCCAAATCGACATGCAGTAGCCGTTTTTGCAGTAGCGGCTGATTCTTCTATGCAATGCTATATCAACAGAAATGATACTGACACCATGCCATTGACTGCCCACTGTAAGCGCACATTCATGAAACAGGTAAACCTGCATGGGACCACATTACAAATTATTTATAATTAAGAGAAAAATGCATATTCACTTAATTTTTCCATACTAAATCTTTATATAAAATAATATTTTAATATAATATTAGTTATATTTTAATTTATATTCATTTAATTTATTATTTACTTATCTCCGGATTTTAAGAATTCACTTGAGCCAATAATTTCCCCAGGGACGTTAAGAGCATCTTCAAGAAAATACCTCTCAGCGTGAAAGACGATAAAGATGATTAATCTCCTTCTTCGCCCTCACAACAAGACTCTTTCCTGAAAAGTTTCGTGCTTCACTCAATCATTAATAAACGGCGCGTGATAAATCAATCACGCAGACGACAAGCCCTCGAAGTATCGCGTCCAATCTGCCTCATTAACCATCCACCATCCAACTCAACGCTCTGTAATGACATCCACTAAATCGCAGCGTGACGATAACGCCGCTGGAGGCAGGGGCTGGATGCAATCACGGGGCGTCAAGCACGAACTCGCATTGGAACCACGGCAACTGTGACTTGTTACCGAATACCCTTAAACGTTCTCGCACACAAAGTGAGAAACACACAACGGAAAGTTTTTCTGCTACGGGAAAAACAACGAATTTTTCAACAGAAAAGCCCGATTTTAGACATCCACTAGTAAAAGCTATTCTTTCAGAGCATACATAGCATACATAACGGTTCTTTCAGAGCATACAAAGTTCACTTTGTAGCACTAGTGCGAAAAGTAAGACGATGCTCAAGTGTTGAGATAAATCTGTGAAGACAGCAAAGAAAACAAAACACTTCCGTGTGATCACACCAGCTACTACTGACCTTAAGTGATTTGTAATCTGAAATGAAGTTAAATAAAAAGTCAGTGGGGCTGTCTAAAAAATAACGTATGACACATGTGGTAAAAGTGATTTTTTTTTGGTCGTAGGATTGTGCTGCTCGGTCTATCAGTCTCGTGTCGCAACATTTCCTTCTCGCAAAATAAAAGTTCACTTTTAACACTCGTTTCAAAAATAAATATTTTCTGGGTCCCTGATAACAAAAAAAGTGGACTTTTTGTATCTTTAATAGTAAAAGTGGTTTATGATATTCTTATAAAAGCTGTGTAGTCAGAGATCTTGTTTGGGGGGTCCTTAGTATTAGAAAAGGGTTTTTTTTTTCTCAAAATGTGGTTCTGATCTTCTACCAGCCTGTGAACACTACCGTCTTACACAAAATCGTACTCAGGATTTTACCAAAATATAAATGTATAAACCCCTGTAAGACAAAACTGCAGAGTGGAAGGAAAATATTTTTAAAAAAGTAGAGTAAAAAAGTAAATTATCAGTGATCGATCTGGGTGATGTTGCGGCATTTCTAATTTGAAACTGTATTTTTGTTTGTTCGGGATACTTTATATGCAGCGTCAAGGAAAAGTTCAAAATTTTCGCAAAAATTGCTTCAAGTTGTTTTCTTTTCATGTTTTGCTTGATCGGAAAAAAATTTCTTAAGACATAAATTATGATCATTTTTGTTAAAACCTCTGGAGGGGAAGGGAGGGGAAATTATTGCCTCTCTTCCCCTCCCTTGCCTTTTTACTAGAAAAAAAGTCCTAAATCTGTCTGTTTATAAAAGGGATTCCCAACCTTTTTTCTTTCATCGAACTTTTAAAAGAATTGTTTGTTTCATTTGACTTTATCTATTATTTTCTACTCAATACATCATACACACTCACCAAACAAATAATTGTACATAAATGTTTTAAAGATAATTTCGTCTCCCATTATTTTGATTGGGATCTAGATTTTCATTAATCAAACACGCTTATACTTCTGTGTAGCTGAGTTTCTAATCTTCATATCTGTGCAATGGGTACAAAACATTTTAACTGACCATGACATTTCTGAAGTGCGTATTGCAGGGAGTGATCTCTGCGATTGAGAATTTTTGTTTATATATAATTATATATTATTAGGTTTTCTAAACATCCTAAGCTGTTGTGTAGTTAGGTACTCGAGTGCCCCGGGGCAGAAAGTCGAAATAGTTTCCCTATTTGCAAAAAAATGTGAAATTTTGAGTGCTACATATAACTGGTACAAGAATGTAGGTGGTGCAATGGAGCAAATATCTGTGAAGTTAGATTTGTTTTATTCTTATTTTATTATTCAGAAACGCGAATTAGAAAATTATTATATGCTGTGTTACTTTAGATCAGAAACCAATTATCAAGATTAATACTATTATAATTTTAGTAATTATGGGGATCCAGACTGTACCAATCACCGATTTATTTTCGTTAAGGACTCCCTAATTGATGCCTTGATCTTCATCGTCCTCCTTAAACATTTCATCGACCCCAAGGGGGTCGATTCTGAGCTTATTAGGAACCTTTGAACCACCTTATTAGGAACCTTTGAACCACCCGAAAATCGATACAATTTTGTAGTAGCCTACTAAACATTCATGCATTTTACTTTCCCGCTACCGCTACCGTGGCATGGAGAAAATTGTGTAATGCCGCGAAAAAATGGCGAATTTTCGACAGAAAACTGTTATTACACGTCCCTGGTAACGAAAAGGTGGATAAATCCAGTTGCTAATTTAGAACCAAGTCTCAGCGATTGCGGTAGCAATTTACAGCCTTGCTATTTTGCACTGTGAATAAAAGGGTCTATATTTATTGTTAATTTTTGATCCACGGCACGCATAATGAGGTGTTCAATCAATAAACCCGTCATGTTACTACAATAAATAGGATGCAGCTTATTAAACTAGAACAACAAAATTTTCGATGTACCTGGTTGAACATGAGAAATATTCTAGAAACTTCCAAGTGCTCGGTGGTCCACTTAATATAGTGTTCTGACCTTATTAGGAACCTCTGAACCACCTTATTAGGAACCTTTGAACCACTCGAAAATCGATACAATTTTGTAGTAGCCTACTAAACATTCATGCATTTTACTTTCTCGCTACCGCTATTTTTGTGTAATTTATCTGAAACTATGTTTTTCTATTTTTCCTTTAATATATAAGGAGGGTGTCCAGGAATTTAAAACTTGCCAAATACTCGAAATATATTTCGCTCCATTGCAACTTGGTTAGAATGCGTAGTGTTAATCAAACTGTGTTAGCCAATCTCTGACAGAACTGTGTTTCCCTTCTTTGCGCAAGTTAAAGGCCAGAGTCGCGTTTTTCTTGGGCCGGCACGCGCTCCGCGGTTTCCGTTTCTCCGTGGAGGGAAGGCAAAAGCACACACGGAGTAGCTCAATTAACGCAGTGACGTTTTAAATGAAAAACAATGTTAGTACATTAAGGAGGTAACGGCAAGCCCCACGCGAGCGCTGCGCTATCACGCCATATCACGAGAGGGCGCGGGCGTCACGGCACACAGCGCGAAGCACGCTGGCCCAAAGACACGCATTGTGAACACAAACCAAAAATAAATGAAAGCAAAAGTAAATGAAAAATGAAAGCGAGTAGAATAAAGAGAAACATTACAAAAGATACATAATAGAATAGAGAATAGGAACGAAAAAAAACGAAAAAGGAATAAAAAAAAGTATAATAGATTAGAAAAAAAAAGACAGAAAAGAATAGATACGAAAAACATGGCAATTGCAATTTTCGGCCTGTGAAATTGTTTGCAAAATCACAAGAACCAAAAACCCGGATTTAATAATGTTGGTGATGGTAACTAATAAGATGGTGTTGCTAACAAGAAGGGAAAGGTGTGGAGTTTTCAACTATAGCTTTCAGTAACAAGGATGGTATAAGGGCAACGGGATGTGTATAAAAATACCTTTTGTATACTTTCATGAAAGTACATTCTAGAAGCTGATAGGTAGGTGCCTGAAAAGTATTCCTATCTTTGATGTGTGCTTGTCAATGAATGTATTGTTACGAATTTTTTAATGAGAACAAATGTTGCATAAATACCAACTTTGGAAAATTAATAAAAGATTGTTTATATAATGCATATTTTAAACGCGCTAAAGATGTTTTTGTTGGGAAATGTTTCCATTATGATGTAAGTTGGGCAGAGAGCTGCAGCCACAACTGCTCTTTACAAACTTTGTGGAAAGAGAAGAATGGAACGAGGAGTAAGAGGAAGAACAAGAAAAGGAAGGAAAATACGAGGAATAAGGAGATGAGAGGGAGGAAAGAAAAGAGAATGAAAGAAAAGGAGAATAAGGATAATTGCGAAACATACCCTGAAGAACCAAATGAAATTGGATACAAGATTGTGTGATTGTACGCTGTGAGACGTAGTGGCTCTCGTATTCATCTTGTTTCACCTTACAGACCTCCTTCTTCCATTATCTCTAAACATGCTTTTCTCTCAAACCGGCAAAACGTAACTTGGGGATTGTGGGCCCTACCCCGGAAAAAAAGTCGAAAGAGCTGTTGGGAGGTAATAAAAAATTGGTGGAGCACTCGAAGCCTCGTTAGCTCCAGGGTGGTTGAATGCCGGGATTACTGTTGCTTGAGGCAGAAAGCCTATACAATCTACACCTTAATCTAAAAACAAAATGGACAGAAGAAAAAAAAATGAGAAGAGAAGAAGAGAAAGAGGAATAGCAGGAAGAAGAACAGGATCAAGAGGGAGAAGAATAAGGAGGAGAAGGACAAGAATGAGAAGGAGAAAAGACCAGGAAGAAAAAGAAAAGTAGATTAAAAGGTGAAGATCAGAGAAAAAAGAGGAATAAGAGACGTAGAAAAGGAGAAAGAAGAATTTTGTTCTCGTAGTTCAAAGAAAGTTCCTTTCGAAGTGCTTTGGAGCCACTGTGAGCCGCATCGAGTCGCTGCGTCCATTGATCTGCCCTTCCACGCAGCAAGCGGCGTGTAGCCTCGTTTAATGCTCAGCGACGCTTAGTGGAAGTTTTATTTATCAGGGAAAGACCACTGAATGTCAAACCAATCTAAGTGACGTAAAGCATTTCTGTTTCCGCTGCATTTTATTTAATTCAAACTTCATCTAGAAGGTATGCTTGATTTTAAACTAGTTTGGCACGTCAGTTTCAACTTCGCTATATTTAACTGAATTATTGCAACCCTTAACTGCGCTGTTAATTCTTTAATCACTTTTAATAAACCGTTAGAATCAGCAGGAAAACATTTGAAAATATATTCGTTCGTGGTAGTCGTAACTATGGCCCATAACCAAATATCTGGGAAAGAAGAGTAAGTTCAGGTGTGTGTGTGTGTGTGTGCGTGTGTGTATGAGGGAGGGACAGAGAGAGAGGGCGTGAGAGGCGTGAGAGGAGAGGGCGTGAGAGAGAGAGGGCGGGAGAGAGAGGGCGTGAGAGAGGAGGCTGAGAGAGAGAGGGCGCTGAGAGAGAGAGGGCGTGGTGAGAGAGAGGAGCGTGAGAGAGGAGGGCGTGGGGAATGCTGAAGAGAGAGAGCGGGCTTGAGAGAGAGAGGGCGTAAGAGAGGCGGAGAGAGAGAGGGCGTGGGAGAGACGTAAAGAGAGGGCTGAGGAGAGAGGCGTGAAGGAGAGAGAGAGGGCTGAGGAGAGGTGAGAGAGAGAGGCGTGAGAGAGAGAGGGCGTGGAGAGAGAGAGGCCGTGAGAGAGAGAGGGCCGTGAGAGAGAGAGGGGGAGAGGAGGCGTGAGAGAGCGAGAGGGCGTGAGAGAGAGAGAGGGCGTGAGAGAGAGAGAGGGCGTGGAGAGAGAGAGGGTCGGTAGTAAGAGAGAGGGCGTGAGAGAAGCGTGAAAAGAGAGGGCGTAGGAGAAGAGGAGAAGAGGGCGTAAGAGGAACGAAGAGGAGAGGAGGGCGCGTGAGAGTAGAGAGGGGCTGAAGAGAGGTGAGAGAGGGGCGTGAGGGAGGAGAGGGCGTGAGAGAGAGACGGGCGTGAGAGATAGAAGGGCGTGAAGAGAGAGCGCGAGGAGCAAGAGATGGCGTGAGAGAGAGAGGCCGTGAGAGAGAGAGGGCGGAGGCAGAGACGGGTGAGAGAAGGAGGAGGGCGTGAGGAGAGAGAGGGCCTGAAGGAAGAGAAGGGGTGAGAGAGAGAGGGCCCGTGAAGAGAGAGGGGTGAGAGAGAGAGGGTGAGAGAGAGGGGCGTGAGAGAAGAGGGCGTGAAGAGAGAGGCACACCTGAGAGAGAAGGGCGTGAGAGAGAGAGGGCGTTGAGAGAGAGAGGGCGGAGAGAGAGAGGGCGTGAGAGAGACGGGCGTAGAGAGAGAGAGGCGTGAGAGAGAGAGGGCGTGAGAGAGAGAGGGGTGAGAGAGGTGTGGAGATCGAGGGCGGAGAGAGAGAGAGGGCGTGAGAGAGGTGTGAGAGTGAGGGCGAGAGAGAGCGCAGCAGCGAAAAGAGGAGAACGAGAGTGAGTGACTGAGTGAGTGAGTGAGTTAAGTGAGTGAACGAGTTAGTTAGTTAGTTGGTGGGTGGTGGGTGGTTGGGTGCGTTGGGTTAGCGAGTGGGTGGATGGGTGAGGGGGGGTGGGTTTAGGTGAGTGAGGGAGTGGGTATGGGAATATGCGTATGTGTTGGAATAAGCGTGAAAAGAAACTAGTTTTTTTATTGCTTTAACCCAGTAAAGTTATAAAAACAATAACCGTTGTTATCGATAGTTAGTATTAACACATCGTTTTTAGTTCACATTCGAGAGTACAGGATTATCAAATTATTTTCTATGCATTTACAATAACTATGATTTTTACTTGCAAATATTAATGTTCAACCTATTAAATCGAAAACGATAATGAATGATCCATTTAAAAAAGGTTTTTAAGTTGATCATTTACTCTCACTAGATGAAATAAAATTATTATCTTGGAGAGTTTCACTACGTCCAATCACCTCTTTTCCATCGCTTTGCGAAAACTTCTCTCCCGCTGCGGCAACACAAAAAGGAACTATAAATCTTGGTTAAAATAATTTTCGAATACATGTTGTACATTCTGGAACGTCATTATTTTTATGGCTTAGTCCGAGGATAATTATAATGGCCGATACAATCTTAACGACTAGCAGCGATCACGCGACTCGCTTTTCGCGACGCAGCGCGAGACAGAGGCACGTTTGTGTATTATTTTGAATGAACCGCATGTAAATTATCGTTCTAAATTTTGTTATCGCCGAAACGTGTTTCACGAATGTGGTAAAGGGCACGGAAAAACGAGATATAACTTCATTTTCTAAGAAATATTGGGTGTGTTTCTTCCCTTGTTTCTTGAGATTTAAGAAAAATAGGGGAGGGGGGGTTATAAACTAGAAACTTGTAAGTGAAAGAAAAAACGCTGTATTATGTACTGTTGATATCGACAAAAAGTTTCAGGTTATTGATAAATCCAAAACCATTAGTGATTAACACCACAAACTGCGAAGAGTGCTATCTGCTTATTGTTTAGCAAAGTCCAATCGTTTTTGAAACTATCTATTAAAATACTTAAAATATCTAAAGATGAAACAAGAAGATAATACAAAAGTAATGAAATTGTTTATGTTATTTTTAAAGGTAAGTAGATAAATCTTTTACTCATAATTCAAAAAGTAAGAATGAAATACACCTTGTGGTTTATATGTGCTAAGATGATACGTACATGATAATACATTTGATCCGTTTAATTATGCAATGTTATTTGTCCCTGGTCCACGGTCATTAGTCCCAGAAGAAATGGTGCATGTTATATTCCAAGGGGGATGGGGTCCTCCACGAAATGTGAGGTCCGGGGCCGGCCTACACGTGCAGGATTTTGCTCCTCCAGGTATCTGCACTAGCGTGGCTTCATGGATAAGCTCTAAGCTTACCGACTGACCGTGGAATGCCGTAGTTTTGTGCGCTTAAGTGTGAGTGTTCAAAGGAAGACGATGGGGCAAGGAAGGAAAAATCGCGCGCGGTCCGGGACCCACTTTTGTTAGGGTTCTACCTGTTATTCATAAAAAACAACAACAACAAAGAAAAACAACAACAACAAAACCGAAAAACTGCCGGTCAGAGAATTATTCTCCAGAGACTGGTTGAATTGGAGCTCAAAATAAATTAGATTTAACGTCCGAAATATTTGCGACTGCTAGGGCTACAAGATACATAAACGATCTTAAGATACGTTCTTTGGTCGCAGAAATAATTATTTTACTTTGGTGAAGGAAGTAATCAGTTGATGCAGTTAATCAGATAAAAATTCAACATGAAAAATATAAAGATCAATGAAACATAATTTTAATATAACGTATTTTTAAAATAGGTAATATTTCTTTTAAGTAAATTATCACTACATGACATTCTATATTCCGAACCTCAAGTTTCCGGATTTACTTTATTTTGTGCTTTAAAGTAAATGCCAAATCTGATGGCATATTTATTACATGCCGCGATACAAGATTCTTGACCCTCTAGATATACGTGTGTTGTAAATCACTGATGAAGGTCTCTTAAAAGTTCAAACTCTACCTACAATTTCGCTTTCTCTAATCGTATGATGAAAAAACAAAAGTGGAGAAAAACGAAAATTAAGAACTGATGGAAACTAACGAGGATATGATACCGATTTCGTATCCAACTCCCAACTTCCACTTTTAGTGCTACCATTAGGGCTTTTAATTCGCCCTATTTACGCGTCCGCCGGCTGTGGCCGTTATCAGAAGGGGTCACTATGTGTCGCGGGACTCGCGTCCTGCGCGCGAGTTTGGTTGAAATTGGTTTCGTGCTCGCATGTCGCCGTAATTTGAGGCAGCGCCCGACACATTAAACGCAAAGGCCACCATTACTGGAGTTTCATATCGACGCGCAACAGCAGTTTGTGTGCCAGCGACAACGACAAAAGCCATTTAACAAAATAAAGTTACAAAATAATGGAACGATTTGAGACGCTATCGGCGAGCCTCATCTCGCGTCGTCTTCGTCGGGGATATTTTCCTCATAGGAGGCATCCACGTAAGCTAACGGTGTTACCGCACAATTTGTCGGGACTGAGAACCACTTCGAATGAGCCATAGGTTTCCAGATTGTTTAACATTCGACCATTTTGTTACGACGTGAAAACTGATAACACCGCTACTGATTTCAAAAGTATGTCAGAAATTGGCCGCAACTTTCACTGATTTCTTATCTGCATTGTTTTCTCCCTATTTTTTTACGATATTGATCATCAAACCCTTTTTAATAGTGGCATTATAATTTTACAACATTATATTTTCATTGTGATTGTAGATTGGAGAACCTCGATGTTCCACAACTGTAATTCTAAATCAAAGTTCAAAAGTATGGACGGACAGGCTTCGCAAAGTTGACATTGATAATAATCAAAATGTATTCAAGCATTCCCTTGAAACCCGAATCTATAGTTCTTCAGTACACGCAAAGATCTCGATTTCTCGAGCAAATAAAAACCTCAGAAATTGGAGTTGCAGCTTCAAAACAGGGCTCCAGAACAAACACGACAAATTGTTCGACAAATATGTCTTTCTGAAATTACGCCTATGGGAAAACAATACGTGATTCACGCAAGTGAATTGCGGAAGTATGAATGATGTATATCACCATTAATCTACTTTCTGATCTTTGAAAGAAAAATTCTCTGAATTCTATTAAGGTAAATATTAAGAGATATCAAATGTACAGCTGTGCACGAAAAGATCTCATTATATATTTGGTAACAGATAATATGATTTATCTCAATATTTTAATGAATGCTGATTAACTTTGAGTTACATTCTCTTTATAATAGGTGTTAATGAAATAACATACATGTTTTAGATAAACCGTTATTTGTTGTTTTATGTTATTTTGGTATTACCATGTCTATAGATGCTGCAACATACTAAGAATCCAATATAAATTTTGAATTAATCCACTTCGAGTATTATTGTTCTTGTTCACAGTCATTGTAAGCCGGATTTGCATCTAAATGATTTAACAAATCGGTTTGATATGAATGGGTTATAATCTCGACCCCCACCCAATAAGTGGTGGGGTTGAACTGAATTCGAACGGGAATATTGTTTCGTGAGATTACAAAACTTTTAAAAAAATTTTAAAAAAAATTTCTGACGAAATTTCGACGTTTTTTGGCACACATTACATAACTTTCTTTTTTACGAAAAATTGGTAAGGTGAGAAAATAAGAAGTAAATTTTGGTAATTACAAGATTGAATTGAATAAGCAACGGTTCAAATACAAATGACATTGCGCATCTAGTTTTATCTTCCATACGGTATATTATTTTCATATGAGTATGAACTAACCTTGAGTTAACAAACACACGCTCTAAGTAACATTGTGTCATCATACCACATTAGAGTTACTCTTAGTGGCACTCTACCCGTTGCCAAGACGGTGGATGAATGCTTAATGATTTGATGTGAACTGATCAGGAGGTGCCACAATATTTTTCAAAGCTACACTGTATTATACAAAGGCTAGTGGCCAGACAGTCGCCGCCCCGCACACTGCGACCGCGACCCTGCCGCCACTGAGGATGACCACCGCAGACGTGGACGAAACGTGTGGCCCCTCAATGACAACTGGATCACGGCCTACCAGCCAGGAAAATGTATCTACTATACACTGTATTACGTTCGTAAACTGGAGGTCATTAAATAAGGCATGAAACAATATTTTGAGCATATATTGCATGTTAGCTTGTTTTTGAACATAGATCGCAATCTCAAGTGACAAGCTTCCAATACTCAGATCAGAAATAATCAACGAACAGATTAAACAATTCGTTTTTCGTCTACAGGCTGACGTTTATCATGATCCAATTCTATTTTACATCTTTAGTACTATCAAATGGCGTTAAAAAATTGAACTTACAAATAATGTTAAGAAAATGAATAATTATCTTGGATTGAGCATTATAATTCACAATATCAGCAATATTCTTTCAGTTGCACAGTATGATACATTTATATTTTGAAATAGAGATCTATATTTTCTCAAAGTTAAATACTGAAATTAAACAAACCAAAACTATTTAAATGCAAAGATATCAATATTTTAATCAATTTGGAATTTTTGTCTTATCCTTTTAACCCATCCGCTCCTGTAAATCTTCTAAAATTTTCTCCTCCGTTTCCGTCTCCCCTTGCACGTTGGCCGTCCAAGCTGTCTCCGATCTCCCTCCGCGCACCAGCGCCGGGCGTTCGCGGGGGAGCCCACGCAGAGGGCAGAGGGATACGGCGGGACCGATAAGTTTTTCGATAATCTCCGCGCAGACCAGAACCATTAATAAATGTATTCTAATAACAAGGCTGCCGCCGCCATTCGCAGTGCACGCGACGCCTTCATTAATTCCCGCCGCACGCATTAAGATGGCCGCTGCGCGTGCGTGAGCCTGCGTGACACGCGTCGTTCGTTAGCAGTAACCACCGATAAGAGTGGTGGCGTCCCCCAAGGATTGGCTATCGGTCACGGCACTTTTACGGAACAATATCGTCTCGATTTGAATAACTGCTGGAGGAAACTTTGTGTTTAGGTCAAGTGACCCTTGTTTCGCAGTGTATTCAATTTAGATCTCGAAAATTGCGCGAACAAAGTTTAGGTTTCTATGAAGAAATAGAAAAATCTCTGAAGATTTGTATGGGAGTATTCGGTCATTCGCCGGCAAAGCAGATACTTATACATACTAGTAAGGCCCGACAGTTAATACATATATTGGTGTTTAACAGGTTTGTGAAATAAGATGTTTTTTCTACATGAGGGCCTCATCATCTTGCATTCAAAAATTAAGCTTATTCTGGTTGCACCCGATATTGCCATATTATAGGATGATATTGACGATCTACAACACAAGATAAACTCTTTGTAGAAATTCTGCTAAATTAACGATTTTGAGGTTAACACCAAGAAATTACAGATCAAGTTTTTCTAAAGGTACGGAAAAGAGAGTTTAGAACGGTGAAATATAATAATGAGACAATCAAAATGAAGGGCAGTTTTACCTATTTGAGGATAAAATT
>BOPP01000110.1:486773-504871 GCA_017312745.1 Gryllus bimaculatus
AGTGAGGACTCTGTATGAACGAGCACTTAATACTGTGAGTGGTATATGAGATATAATGATGAGGACGAAAAGGAGTTGGAATTCTAGTATTAGATTATCTCAAGCGATAGTAATCTCTATAATGCTGTATGGTTCAAGGGGCTGGTTCCTCAACCCCTTGGATGAGATATGAAAAATAAAGACAAAGTTTTTTAAATCTTTACCAGGTTGGCATAACAAATTATTTTATAAATTTAGAGACTGGCAGAACAAGGTTCTGCATAATGGCGGTCAAAAGAGTGTTGTCGTTTTGCATTAGAATACTCAGGATGAGTGAAGAAAGATATTTAATACAGATATTTGAAGATGGCCATTTAATACAGGGAAAATACATTCACAAATGTTAACTAAAAAGAATATAAAATGGAAAATGCCAAATGTGGGCTTTATAGTATCTGTATAGATTTATCATTCACCGTGAAGTTGTCCGATATACATTTCTCAACCACTTACCACTTAGCGGATTATCTTTATGAAATGCAAATGCGGAGGCAGGTATTAGGCACATTGCACTGTTTTCTTTGGCAACAGAAAACACCACATGAACTTATTACAGTTACAAAACGATTCCTTCGTGTACATCTGAAACACATTCACTTCGTAAGTAGTAAACTAAGAGGACAAATATACTACACTATTCTTTCAATATTCCACACATGAACAACTTTTTTCACTACAATAAATTTCTGAAACTAGATATTCAACGTCCGCCTTATTTATATTCATCTTCTACACGATCTCTCAAATGTCTTAAAAACATCGTTTAGCCAAAAGTCAAGCCATTGTAACCCATTTCTAGCATTCCACCTGCCAACTCATAAGCGCGTAAAGACACGAAAATGTACATTTTTCAAAATCTTAACAAACGTTTAACAAATATATTTATAACACAATAGAGAGACAACATTTGAATTAACGCTATGATTTATTTTTCGTTTCAGTGCAATGAATATTTTTATATTGTATTTGAATAACACACCTACATTTTTCATTATTTTATTTATTATTTTTGAGGATCCTCAATATCTTGATCGAAATCAAGCTTTCGAAATATTGTAGAGAAATAAAATTTTCACAATAAGGCAATTTCTGAGAAAAAGGCAGCAATTTTTTATAAAATATTGTTTGAATGTTTTCAAAAATATGGCATTTTTATTTCCCGGTTAAAAAATTAAGGGTTTTTGAAAACACTATTATTAGAGGTGCTTAGAAGCTTCATTAGCAAATGCATTTAAGTATGAAAATATCAAATGTTTACAGCGGGAGAGACATTTAAAAGAATACGTATTGAAATGTTTTTCACTTCAGTACAGTAGATAGCATTAGTGGCAGCCCTGAAGAAGGTCGGGCAAAATAGAAAAAAACATCCGACTGAAAAGATAGGGAACTAACTAGGCCTATTTGTAATGACAACTGAACTCTACTTGTACCAAATTACGATTATATACCAAAATATGATTATATACCATTTCATAACATTAGTGTTCTGGATATGTTCGAAAGCAACAGATATCATTCAAATTATTTATGATGTTCCAAATTCTGTGTGACAATACTATGAGAACAGATTACAGATACGGCATCTCTCGATACCATCATTATCGACCGGAAACAATTTCACGCAATTCAATTTATGAACATTAAGATTTCAGATAATAAATCAAAAACTATGTTTACCATGATACTATTGATCGCAATAATGTGGAGGGACTGTTTGTGTTTTGTTCACGAATTGTACCAGAATCATATATCTGGCTTAAAGAAGGCAAACGAAAGCAACTCCAAGAATACACGTTTGTCATCTTGCACCAAACGGTATTATTTTGTACAATATTGAGTCTCCAGTCTGTGGCATCTGGCATTAGCTACCAAGCCAAATATAATTTTCTTTCTCGGAGTGCGAAATTGGAGTTATCGTTCCGGAAACGCATCCCCTTTGAGCATCCAAAGAAATTGTGTTTACACGCCTGCCCCGCCGCAGCCCTCGGCGCACGCAATAAACTCCCGAGCAAGGAGAAAAGAGACACCCCGCTCAGAGCATACAACTGAAACAGGCTCCTCCCTCTCGGGCCGCCGGCGCGTGGCGGGCCTGGATTAGCGCATGCGCCCGAGGGGCGACAATCCGATGGCCTCGCTGGGCGGGCCGGGCTTCGGGAATAAGCCTTTACGCAAAGAATGGAAATATAATGACAAATTGTGCACCTTTTGTGAAACAACGGCGTATGTAAATTGGGGACCAGAAGGGAGGGGAGTCTAACCCATATGTAAATTGGGGACCAATCCAGAAAGGGAATACGGAAATTGGGGACCAACTAGCTCTTCCCATTCCAGGTAAAAGTGGAAGATAACAATGTAGTTTTAAAGAACATTTCACAGCCGTTGTTTTTAAAAGACAACTTCCTTCCTAATTTTCAAGACTTAGGGCTGGCATTTTTCTTTCGAAATGTGGTTTGTTTGAAGTTGGTTTTCATTCAATTGAATCATTCGCTGTTTAAATGAATTCTGTTTATCTTTCTAGTATTATATTCTTCCTTTTCTATAAAGGCAAACATGAAATTTGGATACTCTTCTAGTGTTTTCTTTTGCTTTTCATTTTGATATGGGCACGAATCTGGAAGATTTTCAATAAGACACAAGGAAAAACTTGACAGTATCGTCGTGGCGACCCCCTTAAAGTGCTTATCTGCTCAATCAGTCCTTTTCCTTGAATTGGTTTGGTCCTCTGTTTACAAGTAGAATTAGAAACTAAGTTTCGCAAGACTAAGGTTAACGAAATTTGGTTCCAAATTTACATGTGGCCGGAAAAATTGGTTTGTACGGTTGTGTGAAATGGACCTTAACACTGAAGAAAATCATCCTCATCATCAATATCATCCACTTATTTATTCAGCTTTATTTACAGATTCAGCTGATACAAATTTACACACAGCATTAGTAACTACTACTCCTCACTGAAAACTCCCAGACACTCTTCCTCAAACTCCACCCTCATACATTTTTCTCCCATTATTTCCTCGGCGTTCCTTTCTCATTTTCACAACTCTTCACATTTTCCTATTAAACATATACATCAATAAACTCACTAAACTTCCTCTTCTTCTTCTTCTTCTTCTTCTTCTTCTCCTCCTCCTCCTCCTTCTTCTTCTTCTTCTAGTAGGCACATGGGCCTGTTGCGTCTTCACAATATTCTGTTTCATCATTGTCATTATCGTCACTATTCTTGCCACCTTTTCTTAAGCCTTCCTACATCTCTTTTGCCAGTAGGTCGATAGAGCATTGCCAAATGGCGGATTCTATTGGCGTCCATTCTTCGTATGTGTTGTCTCCAAGAAACTTTACAATTTTCTAGTTCTTCATTTATGTTTTATATGCCCATATCTTTTCGGATATATTCATTTCTTAGGGGATAATATTTGGTGCAGACTTCCCTGAAGAATCACATTTCAGAGCGGTGGATTTTGCTTTTGTCTCTCTTTATTTATCCATGATTCACTGCCACACAAAAGGACATGAATTGCCACTGTCCTGTAAAATTTGATTTTCTATCTTTTTATGTTTTATTATGGAGGGTTATATTTATTACCTCACATATTGATTGAACACTATTGGTTTTATTTTCAATGTCCCTTTCGGTGTCATAACTTATTGCACATCCACGATAGGTAAAATGTTTAACTTAGGCTACGAGCATGTTTTTTACTCGTTTGACATGTACCAAATTAACGTATAACGCCGACTGTTGTGCGAGGGGCATCGTCCAAGAGGCAGGCTCGTGCCACCGCAAGAGATGCGCTTTCACATAGCTCGTGGCCCATCCATACTCACGTATCACTCTCCCCTCGTGAGCGCCTCACCATTCTTTCATCAGAGGACGGAAAAGCAAGCCACTTACGCGAACCTGTTTCGAAAAGAGGAGATCGTAAGCCCCCCTTCCGTCTCCTAAGCTCAGGTAAAGACAAGCGTCAGTGCCCACAAACCCCGGGGTAAAGTTGCTATGAAGGACATCTGTAGGTTCCGCATTTTCTATAGGATTTTTGATCACGGTTCCAAAAGTCTGTACTTGTGCCAAAACCGGTTCGGGGTACAGCTATCTAAAGACGGCAGGCAGTAACGCGCAAATGGGGTCGAGTGAAACGGCGTCAGGAAGGACCTTCGGATGACAGTTCAAATTGATATAATTGATCTACTTAGGGTTCAATACATGGTGCTACAATTTTAAGAAGTAGTTAAATATATGAAAGATTATTGTTACATTAAGACACATTAACGTCAAAAGAACCATACAACACAAGGCGCGCAACATAAAACATTACATCTACATGTTAAACACCAGTTTTTTTTCTAAATATATTTACACTTTTACGGCCACAGTTAAATGCTTCAGCGAGTAAATTGCTCCACTAGTTCATTGTTCCATTCACAAACGAGTATTTCTGCTTATAGTATGGCTGCCTTTCTGCCCGGCATTTGAAATTATGATCCCCTCTGCCTAAATACGTCGCTTCCAGAAGCCTGCTCCGAATTTCTTTCACGCAGGGAAACCTACATATGCCTGATAAACCATTAACCCTAACCACAGATCTGCGATTTGAAAACGGTATTAATTCATTATGAGCGAGTCAATTTCCAAAGATTTAGCATCCCTTTTCTGAATTTCTGAGATAAGACGATGTTAACACAATCGAATGGATAGAGGCTGCCATGTATCCCACGTGTGTATGGACCCCGCAGTAGCCCAACGTCTAGCTGCCAGCAGCCCGGTCGGAGGCCAAGGTGCACCTTGCGAGCGCTTTCCACACCCCTACTTTGGAAGTTCCCCCTTCAATACCTCCAATCACACAAAATTTCTCAACTTTGAAAAGAAACATTCTCTAAATTATGGACAAATGACATGAGCTGTCCCTGACGATTCCATTGGCTGTCCCCTTGCAAATAATTCAAATCAACCTGTCATCGTCGTTTGAGCTGCTTGAAACCCGACAATTTCTTCGTTGTTTTTTTTTTCGTTTCTGTTTTTATAAGCCTGTCATTTATTTTTCCCTTTTCGATACATGAAAATGATATACGATATCGTCTGTTGTTTCTTTTTTATTCGTAATAATTGAGAGAATATTACTATGTCAGCTGACGAAAGAAACTAATTTTCCCAAAAAATCCCAAAACATTTCCCCGTCTATTTATTGTATGTTTTAAATTTTTCCCTCGTAACGATAAATATCCCGATTTCGGGGACAAAATTCCCCAATCTGGCAACCCTGTCGGAGGCTGAACGGGAGCGGCGGCCGCGGCGGCGGCGGGGGCGGGGGTGGAGGCGGCAGCCGTAGGCGGGAAGGAGGCAAGAGGGGACCGCGGCACGCGACTGCGCGCACGGCCGTGCGCACGCGTGATGCCGCACGCGCGCCGCCAGCAGTGATTACGTGTGTGACACGCGCTAATCGCGAGCCCCTTCAATCGCGCGCTTCCCTCTCTCCCTCGCAGGCGGCGCGCGCGGCGGGATCTGGCGGCGGAGCGCTGAACCACGGTCGTCGCGCCTCCCCGCCGCGCCGCGCTGCGCCGCGTCGCGCATCGCCGCGCATATTGAACTGGGAGAGGGGGTAGTCGCGGATAGGAAACTGACAACACTGTGCAGTCTCCCTGCCGCACGTTTCCTTTTTAGTGACAATGGGAATATCACTAAAATAATAATAGCCGGCCCCGTGGTGCAGACGGAGGCTGCAGGTTCGAGTCCTACGTAGGTATGGTCGTATTTGTGATTGTTCCTTCACCCCTCATTATAATCATAACATCTAATTATTCATAATTCAAGGCGTAACCATCTTATCTTATCAAGGGATACGTAAAAAGCTGATCCCCATAATTATACACGTTCATCGCTGCCATTGAAATTACCAATTCATTTCTGCCACTGAATTCAGTGTAATAACGTTCTACATAAATGTACCAACGATGCACGATGCGTACTTTAGCCGTAAATAAAATTATTTGTTTATATTAACGCGAGTGTAATGTAACCGTCATTATCACCTTCGGTTATCAGTTCCCCGTTTCATTCCACATTCCTATAACACATTTTGTGTAGTACATATATACAAAGTGTCGCTAATGCAAGAATAAATAAGTGGTAAAATTTGTAAATAAAAGTAGAAAAAATTGACAATTAAAAATTAAACCATTATCTAATAATGTGATTTAATTCATAAATTTTGTTATATAGGAGGAAAGAACAATTTGATAGTCGACCAGATCTAGTGAATGAAACCACCGCGTTTTGTGGTCTGGATGTCCCATGCATTTCGAAAGTTGATTTAGAGTTGTTGGACCGTTTACGAACTCGATTCGTTCGTATTATAGTGTAGAGTTTTTCAGCGGAACATGATTTCCCCAATGTTAGTCAACGGCGCCGTGCGGCCGGTATCCTTCCCGGCGGACGAGGGTTCTAGGAGGCGTATGCAAATTGCAAGGAGCGGGGCGGTAACTGCTCCTCCCACTCGTAAGATCGCCCAAGTGTCCGGATATTCGGACGGACGGGCCCTGTTGAATATTAATTGTCTAACAAATCGCTTTATTCATTATGTATGTGAGGGATAGCGGAGGCGGATGCATTTGTCAGGGTCAGTCGAGGTGAACTTTCTCCCCTTTCCCGCAGCCATCGCATCCTCGTTTAGATCTTTCCCCCTCACACACACACGCGCGCTAAAGAAACTGTTCAATTCAAATAGTCTGTAATAATATAAAATTTAATTTATTACGCATACAAAGTGTTTTATTTATCGATATCTTCTTGCACGTTTGTACCTATATATAACCATAAATGATAGTACGAGGTGATACTGCGAATTATATCAATGCTATGTTAATGACATCCGCTTCACGCGCCTGTTTATTGATTTTATTTTTCGTTACGGAGGTGTAAATAATATCACTAATCGTTATCATTAGAAAATTTCATTTTTGACTTTCAACGTATCTCAAATGTTGTTTTCTTCCACTTACATTCCGTCTATAATATTGAAACATGTAACTCTATTCGAGCAAAAAAAGGTTTTGTTTCTTTAGATGTTATGACTTATTCACTCATATTTCACTATAGATACTTGAAGTCATACCCGAGATTTCCTTTAATATTAATAATTTTTTATTTCTTTCTCTTTCTCCCTCCCCCCTCTCTCTCTCCCTTTCTCTCTCCCTTTCTCTCTGTTATTCCTGGAATTTGGAATGAGTGTTAGAAGCAAATTATTTTATTATTTTACAATCTTTTGAACTGCACGTCTTCTCCGACACTCTGCACCGACCTTCCTCATGTGGAATCTCCTCTGAATGTGCGTCAGTGCGGAGCTACTGAAGACGCCTCCGGAACTGCCTTTGAAGTGCACTGTGTTCGATTGGAACTCTCAAGAACTCATACCTAATCTGCCATTATGACACACGCTGTTAATAGGCTATAAATGTAGTCATTTTGTTATATGTATAATATAAAATTCATTCTTACGTTTTTCATATCGCAATTGAGTATTGTTTTAAAATCAATTACCAATAAGCAGATTATAAAATCCCGATTATTATTATTATTATTATTATTATTATTATTATTATTATTATTATTATTATTATTATTATTATTATCATCATCATTATTATCATTATTATTCTTTTATTATTATTGTTATTAATAGAAAATATATAGTTACGTACTATTTATGGCGTAAGGAAATAATGTGTTTCTTTTCCATTTTTGGTAAAGATCAGCATGTAACATTTTAAGGAGTATCGCAAAGGTTTTTGAAATTACAATCTTGATCTGTTTATGATTTTTCATCCCACATCCCAACGATAAGCTTTGTATTTTTTACTTTTTGCCTGTCATTTTTCAAATCATTAGATAATTCAATTTGCAGGTGAATGCTTTCTCTAAATACTTAACAAACAAAACAAAACACACTTATTATGAACAATCCTATTAACTTCTGTTATCGTGTAAGAATGCCTGACAACCGCCTGTGGGCTGTGTTGGGTTGACTTATACGTTGTTTAACACGTGTCCTGCCAGAACAGTCACTGGATGCCCATGAATGTGTAGAATGGAGATAAGTCAGTTGTTAATGACAGTATGCCGAATCATTGTTCTCTTGGATAAATAATTCTTGATAATTTTTTTTTCACAAGATATATTAAGAAAGGAAAAAAGCAAGTTATTTCATTATAAACTAGAAAAAAAATAATTCGCCCAGAGTTTATTTACGCCATGAAAAGAATATAATTCTCTTAAAATGTTCAAAGTAATGAACGGAGTTTCGAAGTTGAAAGAATGCGGTAATCTCATAGCCCTTGATTTCCCAAATTTAATCAAAGTCATTAAACCGAAAATCTTAGAGGCCACATTCAATTACGCCAGGAAACGCACAGCCAGCGCGATGCGCCTCCGAGCAGGTCGTAACGCGTCCAACTCAAGTTCCTTTCGCATTTTATGCAATTAATTAGCCAACTAAGGAGAGGGCGGCGGCGCTCAGGGCGGCGCGGCGCGGCGCGGCGCGCTTTAAGTGAGAGAACCGCGCGGCTGAGGCGGGCGAGAGCGCCGAAATTACGCCACGTGATGAAGCCACCCCTCCCCCACCACCTCCGCAACCACCAACCCTTTCCTCCCTTGTGCCCCGGTGCCCCTCCTCCGGCGGTTTTCTGTTCAGTCCGCGAAGCCAGTGAGGGGACTCACCTCCTGCGGAGGTTTTTAAAACTAAAAAAAAAATTTATTTCACGTCAAAAACAGCTAGAAACTGCATTTGACGTACTACGGGTAGAACTGTATTCTGTACACGTTTTCTTAATTTTGGAATCCCTACCCTAAACCTTATACACGTTGAATTCTTAACACAGAAAGAAATTAGCATTTTTGGTAAGAATTGTTAAAATACAATTCACTCTGATGTAATAAAATCTATTTGCAATGGTAAATCAGCTGAAAATTTGAGTTCTTATCCTTCATCATCTCCTTCGTGAAGACATACACTTCTGTCACGTTAACATAGAGAACAATAATTTGAGTAACTATATTTCCCACTGAACTCTAGAAGAAGTGCACAGATAACGTAGATACATTAAGGTGGGAGTATGTATGAAATAGGACTCGGTTAGCTCCAGTGACTTCTCGCCTAAAATACGAGAATGTTTTTAAGACATTTTCGGCAAATATGCAGCAAGTGCGTGTGACAAGTCAATGCCCTCTACACTTACTGAAACATATCTGTGTAGATGGCGTTGTTAAAATACGTATGCATGCGCCGTTTTGGCCGAAAAAATCAAATTAAGTTCTTTCATTCACCGCGTGATGTTGCTGACGCTACTCGAGCCCAATTTCCGACGTTTTCGTATTTCCCCTCCCTACCCGTTGCCTCCAACACAGGTGTTCAGTCTCCTCCTTAAAGACTTCGTTTGCCTCCAACACAGGTGATCAGTCTCCTCCTTAAAGACTTCGTGGTTCAGTCATATGAACTGGTTTTTAACACTCGTTGTTGCCAAATCAAATTGGGGCGTTGTCGGTGATTATCACGAAGAAATTATTCAAATTTAAATCATAAACTTTGACTCAACTGTACTTGAACGATTTTAATGCGTATTATTTTTGTCATTCAGCCAACTGAAGAATATTCATTTGATATCAACATATTATGTTGCTAGAAAAGTAAACTGAAAAACTTCTTCATTAAGAAACATTTATATGCATAATTCAGTGACTTAAATACAATATATTTCGGTTTTTATTAAAACGTAAGGAAAGTAAACTAGCTTTATGAAATTCGGTGTTTATAGCCAGTCCGTTTGCATCAGTTTGATGATTCAATTGACACGCCACATACTGGCATGTGCCATTCGGCATGATTTGTATCAATTCTCTCAACATTCTTTTAGTAACAATGTCGGAAGAGCGTAAATCACTAATGAAAACTTGCCCTAGCCTCCAACTTCACGCTTTGAATTGACGGTGAGGCATCAAAAGCTGGTTCTCCAGCCCATGCAGCCGGCGGCAGAATACATTTCGACGAGCGTTGCAGTCTTCGGCGCTCCTCAACTGTTTCAGAACGGATTAGAAAAATCTTCTGCTGGCCTGAATAGACCATAACCCTTCCGCTTTCGGGGTTTGCCCCGGTATGTCGCCACCCACGCTGGCACCACCGATAACTGCGTACCATCCGCCCGCAAACCCCTGTGCCCTACACCACCGATCCCATTCCATTAATACACCATCTTACCACTTCATCCCTTTTACCCCACCGATCGCGATGTGCTCCCCTACCTCCAGTTATCCCCGGTTAATCTTCTTTGATTACTGACTTCTTGATACTTGAGCTCCCTAGTCCTCACCCAGAGTTGAATAGCACGGCACGTTGAGATACTTAGATTCGACTCGGAACGGCACCTACCAGTTTACAATGTTGGCAACAACCTACTCGTACTTTCAATACAATTGTAGCATTTCCTGTGGCACATCCTTTTAAGCCGTGACGTAGTCAGAGCCCTCCTCTCCCCGAAGCCACTCGCTGTGGAATATCAAGCGTGTATAGTACTGTAACGTCGTGTGTAGTGCTCTACACCACAAGGAAACAGACACGAGTGAGTATATACAAGTTTTTATTTAACACAATGTACATATTTACAATCTCACTCTAAGGCGGTTTGCCAGAGCTACCACTGCAGCCCTCCTCTCCCTACATGCGCCTTGCGGGCGACGCTACGACCAGCCTGCAAGGCCGCGTCGACAAATTGGCACCTGGTGTGCCCCGGCAGATTGACGATCTGCCGAATGTGTTGAGAGAACACATCACCCTGTCCGAACTCGTCGAAACAACCATGTGCCCTCGCGCACTCCGCACCCAGCCTGGACGGACAAATTTTTGTGGTCTAGCCATGAGGAAACCAGAAAACGTTACCCGTTCGCCGCCGTCTCGCGCGCGGCGTCTTTATAGGTTCATGTCACCTGACCTCCTACGTCACTACTCCCCACCCCCGCGCGGTGGAAAGAGCCTTTTCCTGGCGCTGCCTGGCCCGCGGGACCATTTCCTGTCGGAAAGTCCCTTCTTTGTTTGCGCCGTCTATTTTCAGATCCCACAACCCTCTACCTTGCACTCGCGTTGCTTGCTGCCAAGCCGTGATGCTACCAGTACGCACGCTCCCAGTTACTCCCGATACCATGCCAAAACAAGCGTGACATGGTCCGATGCCACGCCACCCCCCAAGCCTTTCGGCTTCTTTCCGACGATTACTTCGTCTGCGTCAATAACCCCGCATTGAGCAGAGCCTTACGCGTCGCTACGCTCCCAGGGACTACGACAGAGGGACACCTCATAGTCTCTTACACATGCACCCCACATGCGCTTGTCAGGCGACGGTCTTCGAGTCAGCTTGCTTGTCTCTCCGCTGCCAGTTCTTTCGGGTCCCCACGCTCATGGGCTGTCACGGCTCTCAGATTACCTGCATCCTCCCCCTACTCGGAATCAACATTTACGTTGCCCCCGCGATTAATTTTTAGAAACAGTTTCGCCTTCCACACATTTATCCCGTCTGTTGCATTGCTCCGTCAACGGTCGTGCTCCTTGAGTTTCTTATTTCCTTTCCTTTTTTTGTTTTTCGTTGTTTCTTTCTGTTAGTCTATTCTGTCACCGTAATTACCGTCTCTTATTTTATCATACTCGCAATTAATATTTGTTTTCTAACACAATTCATTCTCCTTTAGTACCTCTCACGTCCTCCCCTCCTCCACAAAGTCTACTCTCCTTTATTCTCTTCTCTTCCACTTTCACATTGCTTTCTATATATGTTAGGGATTCCTGGTTTTATCACCATGGTACCCTCTTATCTGAACGCGCATCTACCCTTTTATTGCCGCTTTGTACTAGTTTCTGTGGTCTCAATCACTGCTCATTTTCCTCTTCGCCCTTCACCACATCATTTTCACTCTCCATCGTCTTTTATCCTCGTTCTCTTTTGATATTTCAACTCCACATTTCTATTGTTTTCTTCCTCAAGCATCTTTAACCTTTTGTACTTTATCCAAACTAACTCATCAACTATTACATAATATTTCGTAGTTTCCACCACCATTGATTTTTCCCTGTTTCCCCTTCAACGACATTTTCTTTTGTTTATTTTCTATGACGTTAAACTTTATCCTACTCCCTAACTGTTCTCTGGCTCACCGTTCTCTCCCTCGCACCCCAGCCCACCGCACCGCACCGCACCGCACCGCACCGCCACCTCACTCACCTCACCTTGTCTCCCCTTCGCCGCGCCCACTCTCCGGTGGCAGAAAATTAATACGATTTCCGGCGCGAGCGTCGAGGTAAGAGAGCGATAAAGTCAGGCGCCGCGCCGAGCAGGGGCGGAGAAGGCCGGGAGGGTGAGGGGGAGGGGAAGGGGAGGGGCGCTCCGTGACTCGGCTTGTTTGCCCCCCAATCCAGAGCCCCCCGCGGAGCTTCCGCCCCGAAATTGGCGCTGTTCATTATTCGCAATAACAAGTGACGGCCGATGATGGATTCAGGCGGGGGCGCGCGGGGCGAGCGTGGGCGGCCGCGGGCGGGGCGGGGAGGGGCGGGGAGGGGCGGGCGGGCGGGTGAGGGGGGGGGTAAAGGGCGGGGCGGGGCCGCGTGGGGGCACGGGCGGAGGGCAGTCCCGCATAATGGAATCGGGACAGGAGCGGAAATTTTGCATTTACGACGTGAACCAGACACACAACGCAACAATTAATATCTCTGGATGGATATATAAATACCGCCTCACTGCATTCGGTTGCCCCCGGCTTCTCCATCCAGATTTGCATAGGCCGCGTCCAGTTTCGCTGGTTTCGGATAAAGGCTGACAGGTACTTCATCTCCGCGGGGGTGTTAATTAATTCCTAAGCCGCATGCCACGCTGTCGCGACGCGACGCATAAAATTCTAAGTGCTTCCACAAATGCATATTCATGGCCTTCTTGATTAGAGGGAGCGCGCGTTCCGACCGGAGTGAACGTTCAATACTTGTGTTACGCTCGAAAGACGCCATCGAGGAGATAAAAATGGGTGGATGCAAAAGTTAACACTCATAAATGTCAAGGGGGAGTTTTCTGCGTCTTCATTACAATATCTGCCGCAGAATGTGTGCCGAAGTATACAAGAAACTGACCTTCATTTTACTGCCATTTGTGAAAAGAATAATATTCATTTAGACTTTGTATGTTGGGGGGAAATTTAAGGGTTGGGCTTTGACAGCTCTCCCTAAACAGAGAACATTTCAAAAGTCTTAGGCAGGATACAAAAAAGAACACACACGCAGAAATATTGCTATCCCCAGCCGTCTCAGTTCCATATGTTTATACTTCACAGAATAGCAGAATAATTGAAAGAAAGCTGAAGCTTCCCGCTGTTTGTGGCAGACGCATAGACACCTGCATTCCCCTCTTCTAGAAAAGCCAAAATTACGAACGACCAAGTTGCTCGCACGCTTCGAGAGAGAGAAAGAGAGAGAGAGTATTAGTACTGTTCTGGAAACTTAGTCCAAGTAATGTATGAGAAACATACATTTTTTGTTATTATAGTAGTTACGATTATATAATATGACATTATAAATTATTACACAATAGCGAAAAAGAGGCCGGTTAAACGAGAATGCATCGAGAAAACCTGCCGCAAACCATCTTTGTCCCTTGCAAATTGCACATGAATTGATCGGGATTTCTACGCTCTCAACCTTCTAAAAAACTTGCGTAATTCACAATATAAACTCAAATGCCAATGTTTTCTATTACATTATATTTCAGTTGTCAGAATTAGCCGTGATTTTGTCCACTATGTGTGCGAGTATTATTCTATGCCCCTGTATATTCCGGTGATATTGTGTGTTATCAACATTTTACACTTTTTTTATGCGACAAGGAAATGAATTAATTGTAACCTGTATTGTGAGTTTAAACTGAAGTAATGAAAGATTACCTCTAATGAACAATTGATATTTTCGTTTGCTCGAAAATGCAGTCTTGATAATGTGCATAAAAGATATTTGCATGCTTTCATAACACCCGAAGATCTTTCTGTTATAACCACTAAAAGTATTTACTAATATACCTAAATATATCCATTATAATAACCTCAAATATTTTCAAAGTGTATAAAATAACAATTTATTGAGGTTTTTTTGCCTAGGTGGAAATTTCTTGTTAATGCTCTTCTCGCTATAAAAGAAGATCAAACTATTTCAGAACCACAATACTGATCTATGTCACGGATCACTTGGGATAATTTTTTAAAATTATTTTGTACCAATAAAGGGAGACTACGTCGGTAATTTCTATTAAAGAGAGTATTGAGACAGTATTAAAGAGATACTTGGACAATAGATATTTTTTTCTAGCATATATTCTCACCGGTAGGACCAAGTTTTCCAGTTTCGACGGTGGGAAGATATTCGACACAAACTATAAAGCTAGGTCGAATTGAGTTGATGTGTGGAGGTAAATTCTAGTGGCCGGCTGCTGTGATCGGTACTTTTCTGTGGTTTCTCTGAATACAGGCTAATGCCGGAACAGTACCTTAACAAATGAGCCACGGATCGCGGGCCATCTTCCCTTCCTCTTCCTTAGTTACACACACTTCCACTTACATGCATTACACTACCGCACATGTTGGAACTTAGAGCTTGTCGCGGCTGAGGCGGTGCCCGGCCGGTAGACAAAACCCCCTCAAAGTATAGGTCGGCACTGGATCTCAGATCGCGGCAGGACTAATGACCATATCAGTTGACGCGCTCGCAATAATCAATCAATCAAATCACACATACGTAATATTTTTATTAAAGAACCACTGTCGAAACTAGAGCCGTGCAATGCTGTATTGTTGCTCAAAAAGTGGGTCGTGCTTCTGGTTGTTTGTCAGACAATTCGAACGCGTGTTTTTAATGAAGAATTTTACTTATTAGAGAGAAAGGGTTCAATAGTAGTCCAAAGTTACCAATGTTGGTCTAAGGTTTTTTCATACACATGTTGACGATTAACTTTGTTTCTATAAACAGAAGAAAAGAAACCAAACTAAAAGTACTCGTTGCTCGGTTGCACAGATCATTATCGTGTAATCTCTCAGATATTATCGTGTAATCTTCGTATTTGGTTCCACTTTGTTTATATTTGAAATATACAAAAATGGGTAAATCTGCTTATGATCGATTCTGAATAACTTTTTAACCCCTCAATCATTCACAAAACTTTTCAGAAGACAAAGAAAAGGAGTTTCACGACTCCTTAAATTGTGATATCAACTTAGACAACCCCAGAACTTTACGATGCTGGAAACCAGTAGTGTGCGGTATTGTTTCCCGGCAAGGCCGGATACTCTAGCTAATTGTACATAAAACTTGGCATAGATGACATTCAGACCATTTGAAAATAATTACTCCGTAAAACCATAAAATGCAATGTTGTAGGTATATTCTGCATTGAAAAATATGAAATGCAGTGGCTCAGTTTAATATTCGGACACCCAGATATACTCCAGAAATCGTAAATTCTGCGATATTTTGACGGTTGTAGGAAACAAAATATACAAGAAACGGAAACAGAATTGTTCCTTTGTTAACAACAGTTTAAACAAAACAAAAATGCAGAATGTAGTTGACGTATTCGATAAAAACTAAAATAAAATAAAATTGTCTGGATTCATTAGCCACAGTAATATTCTGACATGTGAAATGAAATATAATATAAATGAATAAATAAATAAACGAAAAAAATATTAATACTTCGTAACATAACCATAGTAGCCAATGACTTGCTGCAATCGCTTTGGCATTGAACCTATAATCCTCTTCAGGTACTATTGTCCAATTTGTGCCCATTATTCCTGGATTCTCGCATGCAGATGACACATTGGCGTAATTGGGATTACCCTATCTGTACATTTCAATTCATGCCATTAATTCTCAATTGGATTGAGGTGAGGAAGCTAAGGCGGCGTTTCCAGTACTATTGGACAATTGTAAAACAATCATTCGCACACTGAATATTATTTGTGTTTCAGGTCCTTGTCTTGATAAAATTTAAACGAGTTCCTTATACCTAGTGTGTCAGCAGAATTTTGTGAATTCTCTTTCAGTATGTTGAGATACTGATGTTTGTCCATTGAGTCTTTAATACACTCCATCTCCCCCTCGCCAGCAGCTGATATGTAGCTGTACACCAATGTATCCATCTACGTGTTTCACAGTTGACACTACTTTTTTAGGATGCAATTTTGTATTTCGTTTTCACCATATCATTTCCGTATCGTCACTGCCAAAAGTATTACATTTTTTCTATTCTACAAAAAGTACCTCAAGCCACCACTCCTCTGATTTCGTCACGCATTCCTTTGCAAACTGAAGTCGTTTAACTCTATTTCCAGTACCGATAAAGGGTTTCTTCCTGGCCGCTCTGCCGTGATATCCGGCCTTCATAATTATTTTGCGCACTGTTTCGGGGAGCACAGATGTCCCTGACGCTTCACGCAGTTCTGCTGCCAGCTGGACGGCACTCACCTTCGGATTTTATCGTACTTTCCTCAAAATTTCACGCTGCTCTCGTTCGCATATCTTACTTTCTCCTTGTTGCGGTTTTGGTTCGATTCTGTCTTTTTTCTCAAATCTCTTAATGATATCGTGCACTGTGCTCTTGTTCATGAGTAAAATATTTGTGATCTCTCTGCAAGAACGCCCCTTTGCGTGGTGGAAAACCACAAATTGCCTCTGCTCGAAGGTAGAGTTCTTTCCCTTGTGCCTCATTGCAAAAGGTGTTTTCAGGCGGAAATATTTCAGCGACTGGCTGCATAATTGCGTTTGTCCTGGGTACAGGATGATGCGCTTACGCGCTATCTAGGAGAATGGCGAGGGGATAAGAGAACATTTTCCATTACGTGTCCGAATATTAATGTGACTTCGTATTTTAGCATATTCACACATAAATCCATGTTTATGAAACGTATGTCATGCATCAGAAATATTTTCTTTGTATTATTTTGTTTCCTAGCAATAAAGACACAGCTTCTTTGCATTTCCTCACATGTAACTTCCGTGCGAAAAATTTCATTCAAACAAGAAACGCCTTCAGTATTTGTGGCTGTCCGAATATTAATGTGAGCCACTGTAAATCGCCGAAGTGCCGTTATGCAGTGTCTAATTCACAACCTACATCTCAGAACAATTGATGCGGCCTAGATAGTTTTAAGCCACATTAATTTTATTCTGAATCATAAGAAAATAAATAATTCCGACACTCCTCGGCAGAGAGTAAAGCAGAAAATGTCATCGTAGTTCAGCGTCATTTGCTACATCGCACCGCAATACTCGCACGAAATGTAATCCTCGGTACGGCGAGTGTCTTATTTCAGAATCAACTGTTTCAAATGACGATCTGGATCCGAAAATATCCTCCTCGCGGCGCCGCCCGCCAACACGCGTCAGTCGCAGGTGCGGGCGTCAAACGCCGCCGCCACCACCCATTGCACCCGCGCGCCGCCACCGCCACCCGCGGCGGCCAGCCCAACTTCTTAATAAACCGCTCCGAAGCATGGCCGCGCACGCAGCTCGCGGCTGCCTTTGAGGGCGACTCCGCCGCGCCTCCTCTTTCACCGAACAACAAATGAAAACCGCGCTCCAAGGCCCCCTCTCCGGTAATGGGAGTTTAGCTTAATATACTCTGCTGATTGCGAGACCGGCGAGCGACGTTCCCGCACCGTGCTCGCTCTCTTGCCGCTCCTCCGCCCCGCCCGGGCCCGCTCCGCTGCCGCCGCCGCCACCGCCGCCCGGCCTCCGCTGCAATCCTCGATATTATAACATCAAAGGGCCTCCTGTTTTAATTCCACTTTGTCTGCAAGGCAGCCAGTACACGCGCAAGTGCTTGGCTAAGGCAATAAAATGGTAATTCGTGTTTGTCGTCGCTAATCAACTGAGAGGAACTGCCTCGGAGAACATGTTCCAATAAAATTTTCCGTGCCATTGGACGACAACGCGGGGCCCCGCTGTCGGAGTATATTAGGAATCCATTACGGTGTCGCTGGCGCGAGGAGACGGCGA
>BOPP01000110.1:505796-516013 GCA_017312745.1 Gryllus bimaculatus
GTAGGAGGAGGAGGGTCTGCGGAGAGGCGGCGGGGAGGGAAGACTCGCTCCCAGAATTACTCGCACACCGCGTCCTGGCCACACGAGAAGCCGTCTTCCCCAGCGTTTCTTTCGGCGCCCCCGGCGCGCTAGCTAAAGTCTCCCAAGCACCGGCCGAAAGGCATCGACAATTAGTCGTCACAATAAATTGAAGAGAGTGCTAGTTATAAAATACTGAAATATACGTTTTAGGATATCTCCTAAAAAATACATTCGCGCGATATTCTAAAATTTACGTTACGCCCATTCCAAACGATCTCCACGTCTACACATGTAAAGGAAATTGTACTCAATCAGATACCTCTAGAAATATTACAGAATAGTTCTGTGTAATATTATGCAGATAATACGTAATGGGTTACCTTACTCACCCTGTATAGATCGTAATTTAAATATAGTAATTGTTTATACTTGTGTGTATTTAATATATTTAGTAAAACAATTTAGTATTATATTTTACATGACGTTTTGACGGCGTGAGACACAAGACGGAGATCCGTTGGGAACTTACAGCATGTGCCGACTGGAACGTGGGCCGCTTGTGGGAGACACTCTGTTGGAGAAACCCCCACTAGCTCATGTGAAAATCGGCGGCAAATCTCTTTATCCAGCGAGGGTAGATCACTGCTACCTCTCGAGTAGTAACATGCACTATACTTAGGGAGGACAATGACCATAGCTCTTGACGCGCCCGGATGAAATAATCATTTTTTTTTAATTTATGGTCGCATCGACTTTTAGGTCATTAGCGACCACTATTGCTTGTAACGATATGGATACGCTATATGATGATGATGATGATGATAGGGAGTGAAAGGATAAACATCTTACAACCATGACCGAGGTGGCACTCAAACCCGCGATCCTTCGGTCCGAGATCGCTACGGCACTACTGCCATAGCGAACTCGGTCATCCGGACCGACTGGAAATAATCTATCTCTTGATTAATTACTCGGAAATAGAAGGAAAGGCGCTTCATGTCTTAAGTTTCCCAATATAATTCCTTATAAGCTCTAAATTTTCCTAATAAATAATTCTCAAGTTGTTTGAAACATCATCAGTGCAAAATGTTTAAAAAACGTTCAGTTGTAGTATATCTTAACTGTTTCAAATCAATTTAAATGAGATAAGAGTTCATTTTTGTTCAAACAGGAATTTGGTTTTTTATACTTAAAATCCTTAACATCGTTTATATGGTTAAAGAACTTTTAATCAATTTTATTCGCGTTTTCATTATGTTTGTTTTTTACAGGATTTTTTTAAAATTCATAACTTGTTATTTATTACTATATTATTATTAGCTTCTTATTATTGTTACTTTTATTTAATTCCTGCTTTTACATTTTTCATATTTTAATAAGACAATGATGGTTTATGTGACTAGACAATAAAAAAGAAAAAATCTCAATTTATTCTTCACATGCTTACAAAAATACTCTATTGAAAATTGATTAAACATTTTTTCTCAAGATTCGTTATGAAATAAAAAGGTTTTAGAATATTTGTGGTACTACTTAACATGGTGTGCTATACTTCAGGGCTTTTGATGAAGGTTTGCCAGAGATATAGGTCTAGCGGTATGGTATTTTTAAATAATTATAAATTATCATATAATTAAAAATTTTTAATAGGATAGATTCGTGGATGGAGATGGTATTACTCGCGCAACGTTTCTTGAACGATGACCTTGCTTCCCCCTCCCTGGCACCACAAACAGTTGAAGGCAAAAGCTCGCAGCGAGCACTGATAACAACATTCCAAACACGTCTTCATTGGCGACAAATAGAAATAATCAAATACAATTTTCTTTCGTAGGCGATAACTTGTACCCGTTATTTGCTCCAAAAAATCTAAAGAAATGATCGAAGCAGGTAAAGATGTATCATAGGCGATACCTCGAACTCCTGAGAAAGTTAGAACGCAACTTATTGCCGCTCTTGCGAAGGCATGACTGATTTTCCAGACTGGCAATGTTTCATAAAATCTAGTGGCCGATTTCGTAACTAATACCTACATACTTTCAATAATCTAATAACTACATTTCATCAATTCATCGTTAAAGAAAATTTGCGCGAGTAATATCCAACAATTAGTGTTGAACATAATCGCGAGTAGATGTTCACCTGGGTTACAGCACAGGGAAAGTCGCAATCACGGAATAATTTATTTGCACCATTAAATAACACAATACTCCGGGGACATTTTTCACATCTATTATGACATTAGGAGATAATATGTTAAGAGAGACATCATCACGAACATAGAATGGTCAGCATCAAGACAGAAGATTCGGAGTTCACCTGAGATATCAACAATGCATGCAATATCATAATAAGGCGTGAACTTTAATTCTTGACCCTGCGGAATTATAATTATTGTATCCAAGAAAAATGAGATATGATCATTTTTGTGTTTATTATAATGTATAACAAATTGTTATAAATGTTAAGTTACTTATTAGGAAAATGGTTGATAATTTGTAGCCAATTGTCAACAATTTCAAATAACCAGTTTCAATTAACAGATCTTATAGGTATTGCAAATCTGTATAGCCTTGCTCGTCCACATACGACAGGTAAAAAGCTAGTATGTTGTATACCGAAACCCATAGATAAAATTGAAATAGAATCAAGATAATGACATTTCAGTACGAGGCAAATTTTTTAGCGTAGCAGGACAAATAAATGCCAACACATTTCTAGATAAATATTATGTAAATTCCCAGAGCGTGCCCAAACAGGCAAGTAATAATATCAGCAAAAGTAGTGAAATTCATTCATTAGTAATATTATTATTATTATTATTATTATTATTATTATTATTATTATTGACGTATAGGCCATTACTGACCAAGCTACACGATTAAAGTGAGTAATTTATCTAGGATCAGCTTTTCAGCTGTATCGCTCATTACGACAAGTTAGTTTCGCCTAGATGTGTGAATTATGAGATGAGAGGATGATGATGATGATGATGATGATGATTTTGATGATGATTATGATGAGTGAAGGGACAATCACACATACGACTATGACTACGCATGTCTCGAACCTTCAGCCTTTTCGGCGCAGACGACGGCTGCCGCAAACGAGGCTGACTAGTTTTATTTATTGTATATATTATATTGGATATCAGAGAGGGGGGTATTTCACAGTAGATTACGAAAATCTAATGTGACTAATAACTCATAAATTCTAAATGTAAAATATTTCTATAATAAAGGTATCTTTAATTTATTATGTTTTACACTGTCATCATCCGTTCCCACTTTCATTAAACGTTCCTGTAGTTGAATCAGGTGTACCAGGCTGTACAAACCTTCCAATTTATGTATTTTTATCTTTTTCAGCTGCGGTTTTATGCTTCGCAGTCTTTCTACGGCTTTCTAGCGAACGACTTGCCATTGAAATTAAATCAATTCTGCTTTTATGTCAAGTATATAAGCACTAATATTAAAGGCTGGATCATTTTTTACCCAGAAAGAAATACGTTTATAAGCTCACGCAAACACAGAGTTGCAGTTTGTTTAAATAGTAAGCTAGATATCATTTTAGAATAAATTGAGTGCGTAAATAAAAACTTGATTGCAAATGCATACATTTGTCAGCAACTACACAACTGCACACGATTTGAAGAACCTTTGGAGTCAATGAATGTTACTCTAATCGCCGATTTTACCACAGACAGCTTTACTAATTGTCAGTCACATTATACTATCTTCTTCCCTGACACATAAAGAACCATGGAATTGTTTGGAAGATAGACATAGCTTATTAGAAAACACTAGTTTGCTTACTTTTAATTTTTAAAACTAATGTATGTTAATAGAAATCTAGTTAATGCGTTACTTTTATATAGTAATATACTTTTACAGGCTGACAGACCAACTAACACAGAAGAGAGAGCAGGTAGAAAGTAAAACAGAGGGTCCGGCAGACAGACGATTGAGGAGATAGGCAGATAGCCGAACGACGGACAGATTGACAGACACATTGACAAACGAACACACGGGCATACGGTCAGATGAACAGACGCACGGGCAGCCGGAGGGATAACGGACGGACAGACAAACGGACGGACGGATAGATGGACGGACAAAAAATTGATTGAAAAGAACTTGATAAAAATTGATTGAATTAGTTATTCAAGCGAACTGCAATTAACGACGGAGTGTTATTTGCTACTAATTACTCAGTAACTAAGTAATTATTTGCGCCGAATAATTAAAATAATATAGTTATATGATTAGTTATGAGGGTTTAATTCATAAAATCCATTATTTTGTTAAATATTTTATTTACGTATTTAAAGTAACTATTTATTAATTACTATTATTAAATGCTAGTTATTAATTATAAATACTTTTTAGCCCTTCTCTTGTTCACGGTTAATATGACACGTCCGCAGAAGCAGGAACAAGAATTCTCACCTGCGTATCATTGCCAAAATTTTTCTTGAATCTTTTTCGTTAACTGTAATAAGACAAATTTAACATAAGAGTTCGTGAATAAATTACGTCACTGAATTAATTTTTTAAGTTCAAAGTAAGAGTACAAAGTTCAGCCGCAAGTCTCTATGGTTTGTTGACAGAATTATTTTGTACAACAACAAAATAATTATTGACTATTCAAATTCTGTTCATTTTGCCCCAGCTGCAAACTACCCTAAGCGAATGCTCAAAATTCAAAATTTTCAAGGATTTATATTTAATTGTTGCATATGATTTCCAATTTGTATTGTAATAAAATATTGTGATTCAAAAGGAGACCATGATAATTCTAAATTGCTTAAAAATTAACTTCACTGTGTACATGATTTGAAATCTTGAAGCTAATTAAGTTCGAAATATACAAAAAAATGCCACGGTTCAGGCGACAGGGTACTTTTGCCATCTTTATTTACTTTTTAAACGATATTTAAAATCTATTTCGCTTATAACTTTAAGAAACTCTCTGCGAAGAGTGTATCGTAAATTTCGTAAGTTTAGATAGTCATTCCCATGGTTGAAATGTTCGTAGTTCAGTTTATTCACCGTCCGCATTCTCCCTCGGTAATGTTATTCTGTCATTGCTGGTGCGTAAAATGTTATCTAAAAGAACTTCTCGATGATAATCATGCAAAATTATCTGTGTGAATTTAATTGTAATAAATTACAAAATTTATAGCCATCATATTTCAACAAAAAAACGTAAAACATTTGACTAAATTCGAAGTGTTTTTCTCCGTCATTTAAAATTCATATTTTCATTTACCTTCCATTTATTTCTGCTTTGTTTTTCGTGCTGTCCTCCCCCTGCTTTGCTTTCTACTTCCACCGCTCAAAATCGATTCCTTCTATAACCAACCAATTCAGTATTCTGATAGATGTGGACATCTCAAATTACATAAACAAATGACAACATTCATTCCCTGCACCACAAACACAACGAAAATTAATTTTTACAGAGTGGAAATTATTCAGGAGGTGCAGGGCGCTAGCAGGGTTGTTACGAAACAAATTATTTCATTTTTCACGAAATCACCAACGTGATATCGAACAATCGGTAATTTAAAACAAATTACAAATTGAATGAAATCAATAATCACGCGGGATGTGTGTTCGCGACTGTCTCGTTGCCAGCTCGAGGGCGGTCGTCAACTGTAATATCCCGTCCCGAGGCTGCATGGGGTTAGAACACGATTGAGATTATGAGTTAAGAACAATCAACACCTCACGAATTACAGTGACTGCGTCATAACCGACAATGAAAATCTTAACAGTAGTTTATGTTTTTGATCATCATCATGATCCGAGAATAACTATTTAAGTTCCTGAGTTGGTCATTTTAGGAGAGTTGAAACTAAGTCTATTTGTTTAGTAATAGGTGAGTCACTTTCATCAAATACATGTCGTCTCCGTCTTATAAACGTTCCGCATACAGGTGTCCCATCAACTATGGATCTCGACTATAGATTCTGAAGTTCACCGTATCGAAAAGCAGTTTTCATCTTACAATACTGAATCTTGAGTCAAGTAATATGCTATTGAAATGTTATTCCCAATGTTTTTTTTATCTTTGGAGACATACAATCAACATTGCTTTTCAAAAAGGAATTAAACAGGGAGTCTCACCAACTACGGGCCACCCTCATAACTTCTAAACATTTCCCTATATCAACTTACAGTTTTCGCTCAACAATGCGGAATCATGAGGAAATATATGGTGTAGATATAGTGTTTGAAATACTTTCAGTTTTTGACAAATTTAATCATAATTTTTTTTATAAATGGAACCATTTATTTTTCTCACTAACAATATAAAGACAATAAAAAGATAAATGCAATGATGAAAAATATGTTAATATTTTGATAGTATTTTGTGCATAAAATGGTACATTCTGACCTGAGATTTTAAATTAGACGTGCACTCTTTTCTGTAGCTGCCGTCGCGACTGTCGCTGTTGACGAACGTGACTTACGCGGCCTTCACCCTCTCCCCGTAAAAGTGCCACTTTTCCTAAAGCGAAGGCCACCTTCCCCAAAGCAGACGCCTGAAAGCGTTGCTACAAGAAATCTTGAACTATATTTACTTAAAAATCACATGCCAATCATTTCAAACACACATATCAAAACATTAACATATGTCACATCTTTGCATTCTATTTATTGTATTTGCAGTCTATTTATTTTATTCGTATATTTATTATATTATATTGCTGGTAAGATAAATACATGTGTCCAATTAAAAATTAAAGATGAATAAATATCTCGTAAACTAAAAATATTTTTAACAATATCTCTACGGTACATTACTTGCCCCATGATTCCACTTTGTTGAGGGAAAACAATATTTCAACATCAGGAACAGTTCAGAAATTATGAGAGTGATTTCTCTGTAACAATTATAATCACTAATTAATGATAATCATTGTATTCCTCTTTTCATGATCTATCCATTAAAGGTGAAAAACTAAGTAATTTCATTTAAAATTCCAAAGACGATTAAATTTGTTCAAAACTAAAAATATTGCAAACAATATTTCTGAGACATATTACTTGCTCAATGATTCGGTATTGAAACAGTTGAGCGAAAATGGCATTTCAATTTGGAAAACTGTTTAGAAGTTATGAGACGTTACATATTCGGAGAGATATCCATCCGATTATAGTACACTTGCACGTCTCAGTACATTTTTATGCTGAATTACTTCCTTTTAAAATCTATTATTTTATAAAGAAATGAAGTAATATTTTTGCATTATTGTAAACCCCTGTTAATTTCGACTACAAACTTTCTAAGAATAAAGGAACAATTTCGAAGATCTTTTGTAACAAATTGTATTTGTTTAAAAATTTATTTCAGTGTTATTGCACTTCAAGAGATACACTTATTTAAATGACTAGTTTTTGACAAAATCTGTCAAAAATGTTTGAAAATAAAAACAGATAACTAATAATTAATTTTATAAAGAATAAAAGTTTATAGGCGAGATTTTCTATACTATCTATTCAATATTCTCTTTACTACCTTGTCGTCATCAGAATTTCTTTCTGCTTCTCTTCGGCAACTTCAGTCCAGCATCTTGTTGAAAACAGCATTCTCGGCCCTAGTCACAGATTAACGGTCACTTCACAATATACTGCACCGACAACGCGTTTGTCACTAGAGAATTTTACTGAGCGACGTCTACACTTCGTCTAAAACGCCCAAGGCACATCAGAGTAAAACTCGCGGATGAATATTTTGAGCTGCTTGCCTTTCGGCTCAGCCAGGGCCCTGTCGTGAGTAGACCTTCCGCGTAAAAGCAATACCCCATCTTATGCGCAATTTATTTCCATTTAATGCATTAAAATTGAACTGTGAGCAATCGTGCAGAAGCACTAACAATCAAATTAATTATTTCATGCTATTAGAAATATAAATGTTAGAAAAAATAAACAATGTTTTTCCCTTCTGTATTTCTTGCATTTAATCGTTTTACAGCACATTTAATTACTTGGTAATAATCTGCGCAGTTCGCATTGAGAGGTAACAGAGGTAACTGTTAGAGAGGTAACACCGTTGTAACAATTTGTTTGCTTCAAATATGATTTAACACTTTGATCTATGCAACTACATGCTTCTTCAAACGCCCTTCTTAATTTTTAACACTTTTTTTTTGATTTTCCACTCTACAGAATAGAACGCAGTTGAAGACAAAAGCAGGTTAACATTTTCTGATATGGTCTTAAATTTGTGATCAGTTTTAAAAATGAATTACATTATTCCATATAGTAATAATAATAATAATAATAATAATAATAATAATAATAATAATAATAATAATAATCTTATGGGTCACTGTGAATAAATTTTATTTCAACTAGCTGCACATTTCAGTTTTATTTATTCTCATAATTTTATAATTATTTCCAAGTGTTTCTCTCACTATTTCAGTTCATGATGTGCAGTTTCTTTTTTTTCCTTGATGTCATCAGAACTGAGTATTGTTTATCAAAAACAACGGAGATACATTTCTAAACTATTTTAATATAATTAATTTAAAATTATTCTCCGATTGTGACTACAATTTTGAATGGATATGTAACATCTGTGCCTATGATGTCTCTTTCATTGTTTTCCAATCTTAAATTAATCCTACAATTTTAGTACATGTTCAGTTTATTTCACTTTTAATTATTAGTTTTGCTCAGATAAGTTAAAAAAATTTCAGCATTGTTTTTGTCATTTTGATCATCATATATCTGTGAATCAAAAAATGATTATTTTTTTATTTGATTTGTTTATTTTTATATTTTTTGTGAGAGATATTCTTAAGGAAAATTAAAAATTAATTCTTCGAATTGAAATCTAAAATTCAATTTCTGCAAACATAAGAACGACACAGGACTATAAATGCAGACTTCAACTTACTTTATTAATAACCTTTGTAAAAAATTCCCAATAGAACATGTACATAATTAACTTAATTAAATAAATAATTGTATTTTCAATTATACAAACAAATTTGGGCACTTATTATTTTGTTATTATCTTTGTAAGGTAGCTTAATAGGTTGATATGTTCATATAGTAGAGTATTTCGTACTATAAGTTTTAAACTTAGGTTTATTTTAAAATGAAATATAATTGAATATGAACTTCCCTTTCATTGTCTTTGTTTCAAATGAATAAATATTTGCTGATATCTGTTTACCGTGATTATTTTTAACTTCGAAAAGAATAATGGAAATTCCAATAATAACATAATGATATTATGTTACTGTGAACTAACCAGAACTTTTTGCTGAACACTTGCGAAGATTCAATAACAATATCATTTCATCTTCGCATCACGCGAAGTTTTAGATGGCGTGTCGAAATGTTTCTGTGAAGCCTTATCATGAAGAAAGGAAGGAAAGGTTAATGATTCACAAATTTCCTTTCCTGACGAATTTCCTTTTGAGAAATATCTCAGACGCTCCGTACTTTCTCGTAACCGTTGTTACTTCGAAACCAATTGTCTTCCTAAGGAATAATTCAATTTTCAGAGACAAATACCACGCCTCGAGATCTTCGCATCAACTACGAATTGAAGTCATTAGTTGCTTATAAATACAATTCAAGCACCATTAAAGTTATTTTCTAATAATTAATTTGTGAGAAGGTATTTCACTGTCTTTGAAATAAACGGGACTTCATTTATATTTACATTATTTCTCCCATTTCCATTACTTCAAAATTTCTAACATTTTGCTTTCATCAACACAGCTGTAATAATAATTCAATGTGGCATCGCCGACAGTGTCACCTGTCCCAAAAGTATTTTCATGTGTTGAAAATTTCTTTCATACTTGATTTCTTTCAGGTCATCCTTTGTTCAAATGTGTTCTTACAGAATCTGGCATTGGACTTATTGAATCGTGGTAACTGTTAATGTTATTCTCCCGTTAAAAAATTCCTAACACCCAATGACCTTGTATATTACCTCCATACGGGATATGAGGTACTCCATACGGGTAAATTTGTAATTTCAAAATTATAACCGCCGCAAAAAAATTTGGAGATATGAATAATGCGAATAATTAGAATTTAGTACTGCTTTATTTTTTACAGTTTTTTTCTAAAACGAACATAAATAAATATCTGTAAACTGATGTTCTGCGTTTTTCTCTGATGCTAATATAAGATCATAAGAATTGTTTCGGAAAATTCTGT
>BOPP01000110.1:534152-552406 GCA_017312745.1 Gryllus bimaculatus
CCCTCCTCGCTGGCTGGCGAACGGCGCCAGGCATCGCTTCCGAGCGGCCGGAAGACATCGGGCGTGTGACGAGACCCACGGCGCCGCGTGTTTGATCCTTCCTTGCGCTCGCGCGGTCTCGAAATGCCTCGACGGGCGCTGGCGGCGGAGCTTGCGTGGCTCGCAAACCGCCGATGGCCTGGAATCCGTTTAAAATCTGATCTCGAGGCACGCAAACCTACAAACAGCGGACAAGTGTTGTGACAGAGGCTTTCGTAGGTCGTTGGAAATTCTCTTTTACATTTCGAAAACCATAATTACGGCGTTTATTTCCATAATAATTTAAGTGACATAATACTGAGTTCTAGTTTCTAGAATTTTGTAGTTTTGGATGTATTTACGTGCCGAGTCCAATAAAATACAGAATGGTGTTTTAAGAATTGTTGAAAGCCATGTAATACTCGAAATATTCTAAATAAATGTTTAAATTTGAATTTCAAACCTTTTTTCTTGTTTTCCCCAAACCTAGTACTTCAGAACCAATTACAACGTTTATGTCCATAATCACTCGCTTCAGAAAGCTAGTAAAAAGTATTTTGTAGCCATTACGTATCATAACATGTATATGAACGGGTGAAAACCAGGACGATATAAGTGACATTTTATAAATGAAGTGGCATTGGTTTATTTAAGTCAGTCGCTGTTAAGTCGTGGTGCTTTGTTTCATCATTATAAAGAAGGCGCATTAATTGTTCTTTAAAATCATGAAAATACATTGCCACTGAAATATAGCCTAAAATAAACACTTTTTTAAAATTTATAAAATGTCACTTCCAGTATTCTAGTTTTAACCCATTCATATAACCCTAATTCATATTCTTAATGTAACCAAATGATAATATATTTTCTTCTGCTAAACGTCTTTCACAAAAATTAACTCATTACAAAGATAAAACCTTTCGCGACAATCACATATGATTATGTCTCCGACTGTCACAAAAGCGCTGTCTCTATGTTATTAATACGATTATGAGCAAGCTGTGCGTCGGCCACTACACAAAGCAAATCATCGCGCAGTCAGTCACAAGATCCCCAGCGGCGCACAGTGCCGTTAATGACTGCCTGTCACATCCCAAACACACGGCTCGTTAATGCCTCATGTCGCGCCTCCCGCGGAGAAGGCGCACATCATCAGCGGCGCGGCGCCCGCAAACGCAGCCAATTCCTGTCCCTCGCCCTCCCCCACCCCCGCGCCACACTCCTCTCGTCCCGCTCGGGACGCAGTTCTTTCTCCACCTGCCCCCAGCGCTGCGTGCGCCGTCCTTCGCGCTGCCTTCGCCGCCCATCAACCTCTGCGCGTCCCCCCTCCGATCCTCCCTGGCCGCAAGTCGCCGCCGCCGGCGGAGCGTCCACTCGCTTGCAGATCTCCGCAGGCCGCCCGCCGCCCGGGGCGGGCCCGCCCCCGTCATTTCGCCGGGCGGCGACCGCGCTCTAACGCATCGCGGCGGCGGGGGCGGGGGCGGAGAGGGCGTCCACCGCCAAACACAGCGCACAAAGCGCCCATCGCGGCCAGGCGCTGCGAGCGTGCGACTGTCGCGCGGGAGGCCTATCATTAGCACCAGCCCCCTCCGCACGCGCGGGCCAAAGCTCGGTGCAGTTGCTTTGGACATCTCCAAGAACGTAATGTAGTAGCAGACACGTCATGCTTATTATTGAATCATTGATTATTTCTCGTTTCCAGATGCGGCAACTGCTACGGTCATTAGTAAGCTGCACATTTTTGAGTTTTGAATTTTTTCCCCTTCAATGGAAAACGCAATCTATTAGGTTTCTTATTTATTTTAATGCTTTAGGAGTATTATACGCAAATTTTTCTGTGCCTATAAATGCCTATTCCACTAATAAATGGATATTTTATGTATAAATTCCTAAATGGTGGCTATTCTCGTATTTATTGGTAAAATCAATTGTCTTAATAAAAAACTAAATTGTACTCATTTTGTTTTTATCTTGCGGAGTATTAAAAATCAAACAACTATAGATAAATATATTCCATTTTACTACCATCGCGGAACGGGTATTTCATATAATTAAAGACGAAAAAAAAATTTAACAACACCAGCGATTTAACTTCAATTTTTTTACTCGAAAGACTTACTCATATTTTTCTTGGTTTTCTCCTCGTATGGATCAAAGGATAGTACAAAAATTGGTGCTGGTTCTATTCTTCGCGAACACCGTGTATTCAGAATTCCAAAAGAAAACATTGCAAACGTACAATGTTTAATTCTAAGGTCTTGTCTTAAATGAAATATGTTCCAAACAATCATCTCTAAAAAAAGGTCATGTATAATGATTTTTTAAAAAATGATTGCTCTTTTGCAAAATTTCTGCTTTAAATTAATGCAAATCACAAAAAATCTCAAATGCTTTTGCTTAAATTTTCCCCAACTGATAGATCAAGGTACGCTAAAAAGAATGGTGCAGATTTAATTTTCGTTAAAATCAGCAAGTTTTTGAAAAAAGGAAATTTTCAACAATTTTTTCCAGATATAATGTGAGAAAGAATGTGCTGTTGTAACACCACTGATTACAACAATTGTGTCATGCATGGAATTAAAATAAATCATTCAATATTTTCAATTATGTTTAAATTACATGAGAGAAAAAAATCATACTGCACAGCATTAGAGTATTAACTTGCATTTAATGAAAAGCAAAAAGGTAGTTACTGCGATTTAGTTTTTTTGTCAGAATTGCCCAACAATGAAAGAAAGACTTTCTACGAGGATTTGTCATAACAATGATGAAAGCAAACATTCCCTTCAACTACATGACGTTTCCTTTCAGAACCTTTCTACACAAATGCATAAATAAGGATAAGAAAAATGTATATTGCCTTTTTAATAGCCTATTCTCCAAGTCGTTGAAATTTACTTTATAGATGTATATCGTTCTTTAATACATTTGTTAACGTAGAATCTTCAAATTATTAGTAATTATGGTTTCTCGGATATCCATAAGTTTTTGGGTGTATGCGAACTATAAATGGATTATCTTTTATAACAATCGAACCATTTTTTTTTTCAAAAACGACTACAATTTCTCTCAGAAATCTCTTCATTGAAAAATAATTTATTTCTCCACTATATTCCTAAAGCCTGATTGTGACCAAGATTTTTAGAGTCCGAAAAATAAAATAAGATAATGAAAATCGTAGGTGTTTTTAATCAAAGAGTATTAAAAGAATGTGACAGTATTTCAAGTGAATAACTTGGAATCGATTTATAACTGAAATTAGATTGCGTGATGTTTTTGGTTGCAAAAGAAACTATTGCAATGCGTCTCATGCCTACGTCAACATTTCCTAGAGAGAAAGCGTTAAGTAGTATATGAAAAATGCTAGCGCCTCACAATGAATTATGAAACAATTTTTTGTGATAGTTTCAAATCGTTTGTAGTTGAGAGTCTGTGATTAGTGAACATATTTTCCACATTTTAAACGGAGATTGCATAGGTCTATTAAAATATCAGAATTGTGAAATACAACTAGGACATGTTATCCCACTAGCCGAATTAACTATATTCTGGTCCAGTATAGTTTTCTTACAGTAAAACTCAAAAAATTCAGAAAATATCCTGAAGAACTTTAAAGGAAATTCCACAAAGAGATGTGAATTGGATTAAGTCTTATGAATTACATATAGAAATCGAAACCGTTGTGCTTTTTGGTTATTGTGAAAGAAAACAATGTTATTTCTATTAAAATATCAAATATTGGCTACACTTCCATTAATTTTAAAATTAACTGTGAGCTAAATGTAGGTTTTTAATGCGCTATCCCTCTCTTCAGACATTATTCTATAGATCTTTAATGGCCAGAGAAGCAGATATATGAAATGTGACACATGAAGCAAACTGGATAATTTGTTAAGCCACCTCATTTTTATTGTGATCTATTATAAAAAAACAGTTCTTTAGAATAATGCCATGTAGGGTTTTTTTGAAAAAAGTCTTTTGAGCAATTTTCCCTTGAAATAAAGGAGATTTGTAATTATTTCTGAAAAACGATTCTAATTTTTCCGTTAATTTCTTTTCTTCGCATATGCAAATGCCCTTAAAAATAACGCAGGTAGCCTTTTTATTGAATTCCGAATTTTCGAAAATTGCCATAGTTATAAATAATGCTCGAAAGTATAAGCTATTGTAGCACTATAAGTTTTATTCTGCTATTAGGGTACCGAAAACTTGAATAAATGTGAAATTGTTTAAATATCGATGGAGCATCTGGAAAGAGAGTGGAGATAAACCTAAAATCTAGCCGGTAAGATAGAGACTAGGAAACTGACTAGTACCAGACATTCAGTGCCCTTCTGTAGCATCAATAGTTTAAGCTTTATTTACAGTAAAGTAGTTTCAGCATTTTAAGTACAGCTGGAATATTTTCATATACATAATCATAAAAAAATCTTAAAAACTCCATCCTTCCCTCATAAATTCCTCTATTTTCTCAGCTTTTTCTTCCTAATTTACGCGACTCTCCTTTCATTCCCACATCTCTTACACATCCCCAACTTTACCCTATTGAACACAATTAGTATTAATCTTACTACTTTCTTCTTCCTTACTCCTAATCCTACGATAATCTCTTTCTTTCTCTCGTAGTTTCCTTATCCTCATTATTTCTCCCTTTCCCCTATATCTTCATATAATATTTCTCTCTTCCTTTCTGTTCCTTCACCATTCTTCTTCAAAAACTCTACAAATCCTCTCTTCGTATTTCTCCACTTGGACTCCTCGTTTTCAACTCTGAAATTCGCAATTTCCTTATGGTCATTGCATGTCACTGAATCAAGCGCAGCTAATATAAAAAATTCTTATCTTTGGTATTTGGAGGAGAACAAGGAGGAGGAGAAGAGATATCCTCTCAAACTTTATCTCATCTGCCTGTTGTTCAGATAGGTATTATTTTCCCCACTTTTTTTAATTTTGCAACAAATATTTTGTCATTTTAACAAGATTAAAATGACTAATTAAATTCGAAATTACATTATATTTCCGACAATTGAAAATTGTGGTTTTATTGGACACAGTTTACTTTTTGTTGTAAGCATTTATTACGCCAAACATATTGGTCACGATGTTGACTTATTATTTCTTTCTCGTTGATTCACAATGTACGAAAAGATATTTTGAATTTCATTACGTATAAAATACTTTTAATTCGTGTGGAATACTATTGCCATATTTTTATTTGAAATAATCGAATAAAGACAACAATATATTGACAAAACGTGATTGTTATAACAATATGTAAGTCTTGATACCTTTGTCGTTCTAATGTAAATGTAACATGTAACCAAAAGGTTTAATATACTTCTGTAACAAATGGGGCTACCCCAGCACATACTTTCTCGCGTTATTGAAAACAGATACGGAATATTGAAATATTGATTTTTCTGCGCTACTAGCACTTTAGCTATTATTTGAAAACGTTCCAATTCAATCCAGAATCGGGCAACGCACTATTGCCAGCGCAGCGTTGTCAAAACTATGTATATTCGCTTGTCTAATAATATTAATAGAGTAATGAGAATATATTGAATTTACATCAAAATAATTAGGAAAATTATGGCTACTCGCTCATAGTTGCCTTTCGTCTTAAGGTAACAACTCCCATAGCGTTTCATCGTTTTTCTTTTATTCAATACACAGTAAATTTTTTAGGGATTATATGATATCGCAATATAGCATTCACCGGGCATTCTGGGGAGTAATTTATAAAAAACTTCTCCGAAATTCATCGCAAACGGAAGTACTGGCTCTCGCCTAAATACAACAGCGGTATTTTAACCAGGCTTATAATAAACACCAACATCTCGAATCGAACAACTTCGAATGAGCTTCCAATATCGATGCGGTGTTGATGCGAAATTTCTATTAAGTTTTGCGCTTAAAATAAACTCAAAAAAATTATATTGAGATATAAATTAAGTAAAAAGTACAAAATTATATTTACTTATTGTTTAGTCCCTTATTTTAAATTATGGGCAACCACAATGAAAAGTGCCAAAAAATTTTATATAATGTTTTTTTCACTTGTGTTACGACGTTTCGGTGTATCCCACATCAGTACAACTGAAAATGTAATTATACAATTTTTCTTGCAGCCAAAATAATTTTCACAAAATAACAAAAATGAAAAGCATGTTCAGTGTGCAGTTTTAATCTTTCATGTACTGTTCTATGCCACTTAATAATTTGAAGAGGAATATCTGATGGAGTCGAATGCAATGACTAGTATACCATTGTCAAAATCAATCTGCCGAACGTTTCTTCGCCCGAACACGTATCCGCTCTGCCCGTTCCCTTACGCCTATCGCTCTACGACCGTACTTTTGACGCAGAGGGGGTGGCAGTCTCTGATTATCACTGTAAATCCCTTTACGAAGGCTGCGGTGCGCGAGTATGGCAGGCATCCCACAAGGCTTAATAGCAGGGCCGGCGGCATCAGCAGCCGCCTCCACCGCCACTGCCACCGCCGCCGTCGTCGTCGCGATGCTGTCACATGATAAGACAGGCCTGCCAACAGACGGGAAACTATTATCCCGCGGAGCGCGCTTTTATTGTGTGTCTTATTATAATTCTTTTATGTCCGCGGCGCGGGTCACGAGAAAGCCAAAGGGCGGGAGGGGGATAAAGAGGGCCAGCCAGCCGCCATTGTGCGGGGATGCGTACCTGAAAGGGGTGGCTGGGCTTCGGGGTGGAGGGGTCGCGCCGGCCGCTTTTAACGTGCCGCTCGCAACGCCCCCCTCCGCCTCCACAAAATCAGCTCAATTAGGGCGGAGGAGACGCACGCCCGGCGCGGCAGGGCCACTTCCAAGTTGCAGATGTGCTTGCTGATATACACTACTAATACTAAATTCTGTAAGGAAGAAACGATTTTGATTGACCATCCTAACTTGGCTGCCAGTGAATGAATGGAGTCCATTATATACTGAATATATCGCAGCTTCTTTTGTTAATACAAGGCTACGAAATTTGCGTTTGTTTGAAATGCGCGAGAATGGAAACGGAAGATTGCGTCATGCGCAAATTGACATGATCGCGAGAAACGGAAGTACAGTAGACCTTGCTTAGAGAGCATCATGTTATGTGATCGTTAAAATGATGGTTTGTGACAGTCATTTGTAAGTATTCAATGTACTTTCTTATATATCATTCCAGTGATATGTACGAAAAACATCAAAGAGGTGATGGTGGATCTGATTATTATTTAGAAATTGTATTTCATACATTTTTTCTGAGAACTATATTTTTCTGAGAGCTATCTGTTACTCTCAATTATATTACTTAGGTATCTGTACATGTCCTTTGATATAACAATTTCAGAGATGACATTAAAAAAATCAGTCATTAGTTAAGGTAAAGTTAATAGCAGGAGTTATAGGCCAAAACAATATCCATGTATATATTTGAAAATATCTTGGTAAATAGAAAATGTAAAAATTCCTGGATATGCAGTATTTTCTGTTCTAACATTTCTACAGCTCTTCATTCTGTGCGATGTAGTCGCACGGATTAGCTAGTTTTTGTTCAATTGTGGTTTTTACTTCAACAACATGGGACTTCGAAATTTAAAAAAAGTTATTTTGTACACTAAAATTTACAAAACGAATGACGGTGTAATTATGTCATTTGTTTATCGTCTGACATTATGGCATATTGGAGGAAGCATATTGAAGGAAGTCGACGCAAAGGCTGCAGGTTGGCAAAGTTTTTACGCAACCGACACCAGGTGTCCCTGTTACTTTGTTTCACGCATGATATGACGAAGTGGGGGTGAGAATGAATATGAAGTATATATTGGAAGTAGAGGAAGGGGGAACGGGATAACAACAAGGAAACCTTTTGCGCACCCTTGTTGCTTTGCCCACCCCAAATTCTACGTGGTTCAATTGCAATAATTTGAAGCCAGTAGCGACTGGACAAACTATAGCTCATTAAATGCCATACTATCTTAGACTCCCGTCAACTACAACAATCATAACTAAAAATCTATACTTTTATGTTGGTTAATTGTTTTTAGTCGATGAAATATCGAAATAACGGTGTAAGCGATGAATTAATCATAATAGAAGTAGTCAATGTAGCTGGTTCTAAGTATAGAATTTACAATTAAAAGTAAAAGAAATGTCTTGATGCGTAGGAAATAAATCTGCAAAATTTCGAAGCTCTGTTGATTCTAACACTGAAGTAAATCTTCTACATTCCAATAGTGAATTAATTGTAACAAAAATTCGAAACAATAATTGAACACAATATTACCATAATATATAGTTTAAAAACACGTTATCTAGAAGACAATTTCTCAGTGGATAGAAACGAGAAAAATAAAACCTTTGATACAAAAAAATCTAGTGACTTTAGATAAAATATATTTATTTTAGTACTGTAGATCCATGCGCTAGGATATTGACCTATGTGTGTTTTTACAAATGTACCTCCAATTAATTCGTATATGCAGAGAATTTCAACCCGCAATCTGCTTTGAATGGGGTAATTTTGAGTGATTATTTTTGCAACCTTGAATTTAAAATGCATATAACTCATCTTCATGTACACGAATTCAAGGTTTTATCATTCGTTTATCAACAAATTTCTTTCTCTCATCAAAATAAAATTACATCTAGTAAATAATATAAATCTAGTGGTATTGGTATATAGGTTACAAACTTCATTCAGCTAATAAAGTGTTTTTGACGACTCTGCAACCATAATAAGGATTAAAAAAATACATAAAAGACAACCGCTTATATTATAAGCAACCCTTTATACTCGAGGACTGGTGTAGTGCCTCTATACAAGCATCACAAAATTCAACACCTTGAACATGGTTTTACTTTGTGTAACACAACGAACAAGGAAAAGGCCGCAATAATCCCAATAATTACGAATAAAAAGCTCTCAGCAAAGCCTCCGCAATGAATTATCCTCACACCAATTCATCGGCTTATGCAGATTCACCGCATTGAAGACGGTCGCATTAGAAATGAGCGGCGCCGACACCGGAGGGGTTGGGGTGCTGGCGGCGGCGGCGGGCGGGACGGGGCAAGCATAAGCCCGCCGGTCCTATTAGCTTCGCCTAGATATCGGCGAGATCGCTTCTCGCTTTCAACGAGGGGGCTTCGCACACAATGCAACACTTAATTTATCGGGACAGTATAGGTAAACACAAGCGCCGCCGGGGGGCGGGCGGGCGGGCGGGTATGGCCATCTAGGCGCCCTCTGTTTACTTGAGGGGTCCGCTGGGGGTCATGCAGCATCTCAATGCGCCCGCGCGGCTGGCAACGAGCGCGGCAGCGGCGGTGGGCGGCGGAGGCGGGTGGCGGAGGCGCGGTGGCGGCGGTGGCGAGGCGGAGCGGAGGCGGTGGGCGGTGGTGGCGGCGGAGGCGGCGGAGGCGGTGGGCGGTATGGCGGTAGTGGCGGGGGCGCGGCGGGAGGCGGCGGAGGCGGGTGGCGTTGAGGCGGGGTGGCGGAGGCGGCGTGGCGGAGGCGGCGGCGGTGGAAGGCGGCGGTGGAGGCGGCGGTGGGGGGGCGGTGGAGGCGGCGGCGGTGGGGTGGCGGTGGCGGTGGCGGTGGCGGTGGCGGACGGGCGGAGCCGGTGGCGGAGGCGGTGGGCGGCGGGTGGCGGCGGCGGCGGCGTTAAACGCACGCTCTTGACCGGCCTCTGAGGAGAACCCGCCGGGTAACGACTTAATTGAGGGTTGTCGTTCGGAGAGCGCGATGTTATCGGCGACGCGGCCTCTGGGGTCTTTTTGATAAGAGGATAATTCAAGATACGCAGAGGCGATTAATAGGCTTTAGACTGCGCATTGTGTATTTTAGGAGTAAGAGACTTGGCAGAGCGACGAAATGGATTAATGTGCAACAAAGTGACGTGGGAGATTTCCAAACAATAGTAGGTAGGTAGTTATAGGTACTCTTGGACGTTCACGCGATGTAATACTTTCGTTCACATGAAAGGAATTTGAAAAGGCGTGTACCATAACATAATTTTAGCAATATGTTAAAAAATCACAGGTTTTACAACGTTAATAATTTTTCAAGCAAAACCCGATATTCTTAAAAAATGTGCATTCCTTGCATTTCTAAAATATAATTACAATAAAGATAATAATGTGAATATAAAGAGACCTTAGTGGATCAAGAGAAAGTCGATAATCGAAAAGTGTTAAAGAATCCGTGTTAATTTTAGAAATAATAAGAATTCAGATTTTTAAAAAAATTCTCCTAGAAGGTGATTGTAAGGCTATTTAATTAAAAAATTAATTTATTGATGTATTATGTTACATTTTTCTAGTTTCTTCAAAATAAGCAAACTGAAAATACTCGAAAACAACTCATCATTCTTTCATTTTATAATGCGCAAACAAAATATATGTCAATGATCACATGTCAAATTCAAATGCCTTACTAATAATTGATTTCAAACTTCACTATACTTGGGCATCATAGTAAAGTTTCTCAACACTCGTTAACAAAAGTATTAATAATTGACAATTCCATAATTCTTGTAGTTAAACTAATTACTTTATATAATTGTTTCCGTTACAAGTGACGTTTTTATAATTTAAAACAATACTTCACAGAGTTTTGAGTTACTTCAGTAGTTAAATAACGTCGCAACGAAAAGCCGTCGTGGGAAATTACCTCACGAAGCCCCGGAACGGTGAACTTGGCTGGCGTTCGCTCCACGCCTCCCTCTCCGCAACTTCATTCGATTTTAAAAGCTCCATTTAAATGCAACATAAATTAAGTTATTAAAAACGAAATCCCTCGGACAGAAAGGGAGGTAAATTGAATCTTAAATGCACGATTTGTTACGTCAGATTAAAGTTAAACACTCCAACTTTAATAATGGCATTTTGTATTTTATTTAAATGAAATTTATTAAATTATTACAGTCTTTTGAAGAGTAACAAGTGTTCAATGGATTCCAATTGAGTTTAATTCCCCTCTAAAGAAAGTTTCGTCCAGCTGGCGAGTTCCGGAGAGCGCACAAAGGGAGGAAAAAGTGGAAGTTGAGGCTGTCAGAAAAACAAGGCAGTGCGATCGCTCGAATGTCGAGAATCGGGGCTAGCTGCGTCTCGGCGAAAAGAAAAAGGAAATGAACGACATTAAAGTCTGGATTACGTGGAATTCTTTTCCAGAACTGGGCGGTTTAAAGTTTCTTAGAAGCTCGACAAAGGCACATACTGATGGAAACCCACACAGAGAAAACTCGAAATTTCGAATGTGGAAAGGGAAACAAAAAAGTGTATCAAATCATTTATAATTTTATAATTTATATTTTATAGACGGATAACGGAAAAGTTAGCAATTTATAAAAACTGATGAATTTTCATTTTTTTGCGCTTTCCAGGGTGACTCATGATCTGATGAAGAGGAGATGCGATATGCTGCATCAAATGATCGAGAGTTTTACATCGCGTGGTGTAGTCTTGTAAACAAATTGTCTTGGCGTCCGGGATACGAAGAAATTCAAAAGTTTTGGTGAAGTTCAATATATAAGAAGCTCAATAAATGGATTTGGTCGAATTTAGTCCTGTGACTTGATCTCCAGTGGATATAGAAAGGAATCACAAGTATTTGATGGTATTTTATTTAATAATCATTAAAAATTCGAATACTTGAAGTTATGTCTTAATACTGTACTTATAGAGGCACCATTACACGAGTGCGTGTAGCAAAGGTGAAAGGTAAACAAAAATTGAATCATCTAGAAATTCCTTACCAGGTAGAACTCATTGCCGCAATGTCATCGTATTTACCAAATTTATTCATTTTATTAAAAAAAATACTTTTCTTAACATTTATAACAAAAATTATTATGACGAAACAATTGTTTTGCAAACGATGTATTGGAATTCATTGCCTTATGTACTGCTTTTGATTTTGTGAACTCATTCCGATCCCTCTATCTTCTTATGCTTATGATTCAGTTCTCACACTGTCACTTCCATCACCTTCACGATCTATTCTTCATCTATCGATAAGTCTTTCTCAATTTTCTTCTTAATTTGAAATTTTCAACTTAAATGAGTACTTATAAGATTGGTTAATAACTTACGGAGTGAGTATAGCTTTTCAGTGAAGATTATGGTTACGAGTTTTCGTATTTCTAATTTCTATTTGCAATGTAACAAATAATTTTATCTCAATTTTTAAGACACAATATATGCAAGTGGTACCATAGAGAACAAATATGATTTTCATTTAATGTGATACCAAAGAAAACTGATTTAAAAAAAGTTTTATACACAATATATGATTTTACTTCGATACACAAGCTAGCTCACTATCTCCCATCAGGTTTTTGATTAGAACGACATGAATCGTTCAAAAAATAAATTAAAAATCTGTTTGAAAAGAATATTATTGTAAATACAACACATTTAGTCAGCCTGTTATGTCTGAAATATGAAATATTTCGATTTTCGTGCTTTGAGTAAGAGTTTCGGCAAACAATGTATAGGTAAATGTACGGACGAAATCCAGTGATGTGATGGATAAATGCTGAAGGAAAGAGATTGCTATCGAACATTCTCAGTGGCAGTAATCATATTACTTGGTTACAAAGGGACTGAAACGGATATACTGTGGGACAATGGAACAGAGAATTGAATACCAACACAAATTACTTTTTGATAATAATAGAATCGAAAATACGTTGTGCGGCGACTTCTCTGGAAGAATGTAATGGAATATCTAGAGAAGGAATATTTCCTAACATTTTACAACCGTGTTACTCTATTTTAACGACTACATTTGCTAAAATATGAAATATTGAAATAATGCTTTCTATCATTCTTTGAAGGGCGTAAAACAGGATGTACTTCCAATGTGATCTCTCCTCTCTGTTTGCGCGTAGGTGTTCATAGTACAGCTCAAAATGTTATCGTTCAGCAATTTTCTTTCTACAGAACTGAAGAAAAAAATACGATGGAGTTGTTGTTCCTAAACTATTATTACTTCCCAAGTCATCTGAGTCGATATAGTTGGCTTTGTATTCACTAACCGGCATTCAACAAATTTTAAAAAATATCGAACTGGGCGATCTTCGTCTGAAAAATTGAGAAAATCGATAGAATGTTAAAAATATATAGTAACAACGACTGTTGAGGGTTTTCATACGCTTAACGGCATTTGCATTTCAAGAACGCCACATATTTACTGAAGAACTTCTATTTCCTTGAATACGTAACCATCAGTTCGCATCTAGTACGTGTGCGGGCCTGGTTGCCTGGAACTCGAGCGTAGCGAGAGAATCTGACTGAAAGGGAATAAATGGACCGAGTAAATCAAGGAGCCTACACGCGAATCTCAAATCAATAACGATTCAAACTGCTCATTCGTATGAGTGATATTCCCAATCCTTTTCTCAGTATTTCACAAGATCGTTGAACCTCAACAATCCCGAACTTCTCTTCAGCGAGTGTAGTGCCCGGAAAAGAACGCAGTGAAGTGACTTTCGCGCCAGGAGTCATGTGCAAGCGCTTCGTTGACGACATGGCGTCACGTAAGCTGGTTCCCTATTTCCTCAGTTTCTCCCTGAAGAAGCCCACGGAAGGACGATCGAAACGTAGGATGAGTTTACTGCGTGGGAAACCTCAGACAGTCGAGCTGGTGTGCGCGCAGTCTCTCAACGCCATGCCGCGCCTCGTCCCGCCCTGCCATGCCGCGCCCCGCCGCCCGCCGCCCCCCCGCCACGCAACCCCCCCCGGGCCCCGCACCCTACCGGCCCGCGCGCGCCACGCACGCCACGCCACGCCACGCTGGGCAATGCCACTTCAGCGCGGTCATGCCAACGCACGCAGCACACGCCATCACGCCGCGCCGCGCCGCGCTACGCCGCGCCGCGCCAACGCGCGCACGCCCGCCGCTCTACGCCTTACACCACGCCGGACGCGCGGCGCTGTCGCTGCAGGCAGCGCGGGGCGTCCTAAAGCCGGCAATCAGCGCATATATGATACTCCTCTAATATGCGTTACTCGCTGATTAATAGGGCGCGGGCTCTGTTGACAGCCGGCGCGGGCAAACAGAAGAACCCCGGCCCAGAGGGCAGAGATCGATCACTCCGGGCGGCACGCGCCTGTGTCAGTGACGAATACTGGCCCCGCTCCGGCTCGTCCCGCCACCCTGCCGCGGCCCGAGCGTCGCTTTTGTCCGGTGGCTGAGCGCGCGTGCACGCCGCGAGGCCAGGCAGATGGAGGCTAGTCCAGGCACGGCTGGTGGCAGCAGGGTGTGGAGGGGACAGTGGGCATATTGCAATGGGTTGATAATGGGATGAGGGAGAAAGGGCTAGAGTTTCGGCGGGCGCGATGGGACGGCGGGCGGGGCGGGGCAGGGGTACGGCCCGTGGCGGGGAAGGCGAGGCTGGGCGGTGGCGGGTGGGACGGGGCCGAAGCGAGGTGGCGTTAGGAGGGGGAGAGAGGGGGTAAGGACGGACAGGACAGGACAGGACGGCGACGAGGCGGGACGGGGCGGGAAAGCGATGGACGGACGGGGGGCAAAGTGGGTGGGGTGTGGCGGAGTGGAATGTGGGCCGTGCAGTGGGCGAGGCCGGAGGGCGTAGCGACTGCGGTGCGTGGAGGGGAGGGGAGGGGGGTAAATACAGTTGGGAAGGGGCCGGGCGCGGCGCGGACGACAAAGCGACCGCCCCCCGTCGCGCTGCCCGCCCTCCGCCGTGTGATCGCCTGCCGCAATCGGGTGATTTGCCTCGAAATCTCGTCCATTTGCGGATGGCGCTCGGCGCGAAACGGGACGGCGCGCGCGAGGGACAGCGAGACGGTTAATTGGTTCGCCGTTGCGGCTGTTTTCGTGCGAGGGGATGCATTTTGGAAAACTTTGTAAGTGTGGTATTTGCGTGTAATGCACAGAACATAGACTGTCAAAAGCACGTGAATACACTGTTTAAATGAAATGGAAGCTGCTACGTGATACTGAGAGAGTTTTATTTCAATTTGCAAAGCGTGTTTGTTTGTCATAGAACAGTAACTTTTAGATAAAAATTGTGAGACTATTACAAGAATATATATTATCTTTCTTGTCTTCTACGTTTTCAGGGTCTAGAACGTTTCTCTTAATTTTTATTTAATATATTCATTGATCACATACCTTTTAAATAGTTTCAATTCACATTTTTTTCGATTCTTTAGTATACATTCTTAGTTGAATTCAAATGCAAAAATATCTACATGAGTTCAAAAAGTGAATAAGTTGAAAGTGAATATGAGCTGAATATATTAGTAAATAGTGCAATAGTTTAATTAAAGAGTTGTTAACAACCCTGTGCCTCGTTTTTTGTTGAAAAATGCAATACTTCAATACACAGTATTTAATGAAGGAATTCGTTAGGAACTATCTGTCCCTTAATACAAGTATCTAATAATATTTCATAAGTTCTACTATCGTTAAACAAGCATAGAAAATAACTAGTCAGTGTTTAGATATAAAGTTAAGCCAACTAGGGCAAATATTCTAAAAACTTCGAGAACAATCTGAGATTTGATACCTTTATAAATTGATGTCTATCTCTGGGATTCTCTTGATTTCACGCAATGTCATGCACACGCAGCGGACTCCGCCAATTCTCTATCGAATCGCGTAATATTAACTTTACCAACAGAGATAATTACAGATAAACCCTGCTTTATTTACAAACGACAAGTATAAAGTTAATAATTACTCTGTATCAGTGCAATTCGATATCAAAATATTTTTGTAGTGATCAAATTACACCAGGATTTCACTTCAAACTACGGTGGAACATTTTCAGATTACACTTCGAATGTGTGCTCAGTATCGTTAGAAATGACGCCATCCCCATATTTTCTGTTCTTCGATGCAATTATTTATTTAAATATTTAGATTTGGTAATTAAATAATTATTACGTTTCATCTATATCGTGTAATGAACATTTGAAATGTACGGTAACTCAAATTTAAATTGTAATTAATGTTTAGCATGTATCCATTTGAGTATTTCAATATTCATTACAAAAAGACAAATGTAATTTTTAAGTGTTGTTATACTTCCGAGAACAGACAAGAGTAACATTAACTAGGAACTTGCAATGTCACGTCAGAAATATATATATTTTTCCAGTATATTGTTAGTGAATTGCGTGACACGAATCGTAGTAGGAGTTACATGTTTTCGTTTTTGTTAGGTGTCTCAAGACCCGGAGTTTTTCTTCGTGATTCACGAAGAGCAAAGATGTCGCGCAGTTCTTTCAATTCTTCAAAGGAGTCTTTCGACACAAAAGATTCGAGTTTCGGATGGCACCCACGGCACGTGCGGAGTTTTAAATTTCCAAACTACCGTACACCTGGATCACAGTCTCTTCTCCCCTGAAAGATATCTGATTCATAGAGGACTACTGGCAGACAAATGCTTCAAGCAAACATGCTGTTAGTTGAAATAATACTCTCATCTACAGTTTTTCTTCCAATGATCCCAGACGCAAGTAAGACAGTTTCGAGAGATTAAGAAGTAATTAATTATTAATTTATCAATATGCATCGTTTATTTTTTTCTGATGATTGTACTCCAATGAAAAAAAATATTAGAGTTGAAATATTTGTAACATGACTCAAAACACAATTTGAATATAAAATATTTAATTGTTTAGCAAATCCTTCAACTGAGGATATTCACGGTAATAATTTCAGGTGTGGTTGCTGCTGATTTATTCACATTAACTTTCATAACTACAGTAACTGTCATTACTATAATAATGCGATAAACTTCGTCTTTTTCCTAAATATGTTCACGTGTACAAAATGGGTATGGGGTTTCATTTCCGTATCCAAAAGATCGTAATCAAGGGTGAAAAATGAACAAAGAAACCTTGGCCCCATCGACTTAGCAGGCACCTCCCTTAAGGGTAATATTTTTTCTGGAATCGACTAACATTTTCATTGCACATGTGTAAACGTTCTCTATTTTCAGCAGCCACCTGGCCAAGTAGCCAACAACCAGTCTCATTCCTTAGGTTGTCCTTTATTAAGCGGTTATTCCATGCGATTTTGAATTGTAATATAATAAGAAAAGGAAGAATGGTGGGGATTATTGTTGATTTAATATCTTTCTGCAAAGTGACGCATTGCTAAATTACTTCGTTCAGTGACATTTAGAGTAGCTTATCTCGTAGGGAGATTAATTTCCGTTTCAAGTAACAACATATGATTTTAACAAAATTTTTTAATGATATCACAAGACGTTCTTTACTCCCATTTCATGGCATTCCCCTGGTTTGCTATCCGCGTGCATTTTCTGCGCGGGGATCTATTAAGACCGCACGGAGCATGCCGCATCCAATCTAATTAACTTCCTCAAACGGCCCTGCTGTAAAATTTCTACAGGGTGAGAATTGTATCTTCAAGTCTAGTTTGGTTGTTCGATTCAGTGAGGCCGGAAAGTGAGTTTCTCGACTAAGAGAATAAGTCACAAGATCGTATCTGATGGTGTGTTTTGATAAGCCGAGAGAAGGCAAGTGATCCTTAATACTTTGCTGAGATTGCATTACGTCATTTATGGTAATTATAAATGTTAAAAAGAATATACCACAGCAACGTTTACGGTTACGGAACTTCGCCGGAATTGTTGGTGCTGCTTAAGACAAGGCATTTCGCCCTGGAGGAAGGCTGCCCATGACGGCAAAATAGTTGGAAATCATGCTTAGGACGCGGCATCTCCCAAACAGCCAAGTAGAAACTGCTTAAGACAAATTTCATTGGATGACAGTTCCGTTTCAGTACCATCTAGTTAGACACAAAATGGCAAACTAAGACCTAAGAATTGTAGCAAGAAATGTAGAATGATAGGCAGAGAATTTCAGAAAATCACTGAGTGGGCAAGTCACACAACTGACAAAACCCCGAAGTGTGCGAACTGCAATATGATACTACAGTATTAATGAGAATGAAGATGAGAAATAAGATAGATGTCTAATAAAGGAAACTACAGTAATCCCCCTTGCTTGTAGAAGCCTCCTGAGGTCTTAGAATAGTTATAATAATAATAATAATAATAATAATAATACGAAGCAGAAGAATAAGAAAGTATGAGTGAAAGAAGACGTAGAGGAGAAATGAAGTTCATGCAGACGAAGAAGAAGAAGAAAGTACGAGTTAAGGAGAATAAGACGAAGACGAAGACGAAGACGAAGACGAAGACGAAGACGAAGACGAAGACGAAGACGAAGACG
>BOPP01000110.1:554160-564403 GCA_017312745.1 Gryllus bimaculatus
GCATGTCTTTGCTCGAGTACCGGAGCTGGCTGGTCGAATATTCAGGATAGGCGGTCGACGGACGGACGATGGGCAGACAGATGGTTGGACGGACGGACGGATGGACGGATGGGCGGGTTGAAGGATGGACAGACACATAGACGGACGGGCGGGCGAACGACGGACAACGGACGGACAACGGACGGACAATGGATGGGCAATGGATGGACAAGGGACGGACAAGGGACGGGCAAGGAACGGACAAGGGACGGACAAGGGACGGACAAGGGACGGACAAGGGACGGACAAAGGACGGACAAGGGACGGACGTCGGGCGAACGCGCGGGCGGGCGGGTAACAGTGGGAGAGGGAGGGCTCAAATTAATGTTTACCGGCGACACGCGAGGTGGGCTGGCGCAAAGGCGCGCGGCTGCGCAGCTATTCATCGGCTCATGAAAGACGTCGTCGGGACTGGGGCGGGGGGTGGAGAGGGAAGGAGGGGACATCAAAAGAGCGACGGGAGGGGGCGCGGGAGAACTCGTTGTTGAGGAAAGAAACACGCGAAGACAGGGGTTGTGGGCCAGAAGTGTAAACTACACGAAGATCATTTTGTAAGGAGGTGAAACCATATTATATCCATTGTACATCTCGTAGCACGGTAAATTCAGTAGGTATTGTATTGTTTTACAAATTTTACCACTCTATTGTGAAAGTTTCGACAGATTACTGTAGGAGCTGTTGGCTACTTGGTTGCACGGATAAACTCACTACCCTAGAAGGTGGTAATTAATAAAGTCATTGAACTGTTCCAAGTTCTTGCATTCACATCCGGTGATGGAATACTAAATGGAAAATGCTCGGGTTGAGATTAGAATTTTGTAATGTTCTTTAATAGTAACATTGGACCTTATAAATTAGTCAAGTACCCAAAATCGGGCACACATTTTGTTTTCGAATATTTTTAATCCAATTTTGTGCACAATTAATGCAAAATATATGCAACGAGTACCGTACTTAGTTATATAAATGTTATATTCTTCTTAAAATTATTTGCCAAGTTGCTTAAGAATAATTTCCCCCCCTAAACATAACATTTTGTGGAGTCCCCGGCTAACGTTTTAACAGTCGGGAAAAGTAAATAAAATAACTTCAATTACATTGAACCCAGTATATTTTACAAAAAATGCACGTTTCACATCTTATTGTTAAGAAATTGCCTTATATATATTGCATATAGTCTATATTCAAGTGCGACAAAAATCACATATCGAGCCATATGCAGTTATCTCAATGGTATAATTGATTAAAATAATATGGAATAGTGAATCGATTCGAAGTATTGACAGAAAATATTAGAGTAGTTAGTACATTAACAATGAGAACATTGGGTAGTCATATTGGACATGGACGCATTAAATGCAAATATTGGGATGTAAATAGCAGGAAGTAGAAATGTTTCACGACAAAATGAGCAATAAATATGAAACATTAGAGTTTCCTAGGACAATATAAATATATCTGTGATTTGGGGTAGTGAACATTGGAAGATTATAAATTTTTATTTTGAAAGCGGCGTATAACAAAATACATGTAATATAGGCAGCCAATGGTGACAGGTTTTAGAAAAGACATTAGCGTCGAGTCACGATGATCGACCATTGTGAAATGAGTTACAGGGAATAAAAAATAATAATAATAACAACAATTTGGGAAACAAATGAAAATAAAGTTTACATGTTGCATCAGAGTCATGATTTAGAGAGAAGACATTTGGTCGCCGAAGAGAGCACATCATAAGATTAAGATTAAGAGTAACTGTTGCGAGCACGTGCAAGCCTAGCTAGAACATTTAGCATTTGTGTATGAAAATAGTCTTGAGTAGGGATGGTAACCTGAAGGATTCTTAAATAATTATTTATATGAACATTGTAAGCTTTTTAACATCAGATTTAAGACATTAACGTGAACGGAACTTTAACATCAAGACAGACACTTTCTGGAGGAAGACCGGAATCTTTGCGGAAGATCCTTAGCTTCGGCAACAAGCATCACTAGAAATCATCAACAAGCATCATTTAGAAACTCGAAGGCGCCACGAAAAATGTCTTGCAAGATAGTCGAAAAATATAAGAAGGTATCTACTACATTAAAGTATAGACCCTTTAATTAACAAAAATACAAGTTAAATTTGATGGCGTGCCAAATAAATGATAAAGTACAATGATGTAAATTATACAAGCAAAAGTAACAATACATAATGTAATTCAAAGTATAATGTAATGTGTTATCAAAACATGAAGACTGATTTTTATTAATAGAATCCGCAGAGAAACCATATTGTGTTCTTAAAAATAATAAATTTTCAGCATTACCTACTCCGTACTGGATGGGACGACGTCACCCAACGTAAGTAATATGAGAGTAAAAGACAGCAATCGGGGATCTATAATTCACCAAGTTCAGAACTGCAAACAGATGCAGATTGGTTTGCACAAAGTCGGGCACATTGTGATAACAATTTCCAAAGATTTTACAGCCGTTTCAAATCGGCTAGAGCGTGGTTCTGATTTTATTGAAGATTATATAAAACATCGATATTTGAGAATCGTTTCAATATATAAGCATCCTTTTCTGCTACTGCACATTCTAGATGAGCCCGGAGTGAACACATTAGGCATATTGCCGCTAGTTCTTCTACAGTTGAGGCTGCGAAATACTCGTAGGATAAGTTGGGAGAGCAACTAGAAGAAACTGCAACGAAGCTTCGCCTCTTCTATCAGTAGTTTTTTATCAGACAAGAGTGTTCTGGAAAAGAGACGACACACAATTGACTGTTACTTGGAGAAAGTTGATTGTTACTTGGAGATAGAATTAACGAGTATTCTAAAACATTTACACTGCAAAACATGTACTCATCTTATTAACCTCAAACGGAAGATATCCCTGATAGAACTTTCAATTCGGAAGAGACAGATGACACGTCGTTCGATTCCTTGCTAGAGGTGGAATCTTACTTTTGCTTTTTGTTTAACTTCAGAATTCTCTTAAATCTTTCTCTTTTCGACTTCTCTGGGATTAAATTATGAAATTGTCTCTTAACCTTATTTCTCTTCCTGTCCTCTCGAATTGATAGGTTTTCGAGTAAGTCTCGCTTTTTATTAAAATCCTTAGGTATGAGGACTGCCAAAAACCTTAATATTTGTATTTTATATTTGGGGGTCCACGCTAGAAACCTTTCCTCGGGTTAGGCACCAGTGTGTTTATATTCCAAATGCCAATAACATTTTTACAAAGTAAGTAAAATATATTACATTGCCTTACATGAATAACTTGTAAAGTGTAGTGAAAAGTAATATTTTAGCGGAAGGTATAGCACAATTTTTTCACGCCAAGTGCAGCACACAGTCTAAATTATAATAAATATTTAAACGTTAAAGTAAATACTATACGTATTGTAACTGACATTAAATTTTCATTTTTATAACGCTGCCACAAAATGACCATGTTCTATCTGACGTTTCTGATGAAAATAATGTTTTGTCATATTCTAATTCTCTATTGCCAGATTAACAACTCATGAAATCAGATAAAACAGGCTAGCAAAAAACTTTCTATGAACAAAATAACACTCTTATTTTACAATTTTATGTTCATTAGAAACTTGAAAACTTGCGAAATGCTCTTCTGTAAATTTTGCTCCAAATCAGATGTAATCTTGAGGCCGCAAAGAAGTCATTAATTTTGCAGAATACTGTCAACTTTGATTGCAACTATTTATTTTCCTTTATTTCATTTTTAGATTGAAGAAAATATAAATCTTGTCAGAGAGTCACCCAAAGAACGCGAAAGAGATGTAGTTAGACAAGTGACAAATTGCTTCGCAACTGCGTCCTCGGTCGACAGCGATGGTGACAAAAGGGAACGTGCGAGGGAAGACGAAGAAGGGAACAAAAAAGGAGCTTGCACAACCGCTGGCAAGGCAATGTGTGCGTTCGAAGGATATTTCGTGGCGTGCAGAGGCGGATAAACGGATCTCAATGTGAGGAGCCAATCCAAAATGTTCCAACCCCAACAAAAAAAGACAATTTTTGTGATGATGGTGTTGTCTCGCTTTAGCCTCTAGACAAAAAAAAAATTGATTACAAAGCGCAGCGTCTAATGGGCCCGCCAAAAAATGTTCCAATTCGTTCGAAATCAGTTTTTACAATATGATAATAATTCCCGGCAAAACAGTCGTTGTAATGTTGAAACGCTTTTTAACGACAAAATTCGGCGAGTTGACCCCACCGCGTGGTAAGAATTTTGGTGACAAAGCTAACGAGCTGAAACCGCAATTGGTGTAACTAATTAATTTGACCGTAGCCGAATATCACAATTCTGGCAGCGAAACAACCTCACAAGCAATCGGGGGCGTCCTTTCCAAACACGAGACCTGCGGTCCATTTAATTTCGCGACCCGAAACAGCGCCGCCCGCCCCGACGACCGAGTTCCCAAATTAACGCACTCGCGACGCCACCTGGACATGGGCGGCCGGCGCGAAAGGGGCGGAGGAATGGTGGGGAGGGAGAGGGGGGAAAGGGGCGAGGGTGGGAGGGGGGGGAGGGGCGGTTCCCAGCGCCGCACGGCCCGGGGACTCCCGCCAGCGGCAGATTTCCGCGAGTTAAAACAAAACACGGGCGGGCAGCGCCACTCCTACTCCACGCCGCCCTGCGGCGCGGCGGGGCGGTGCGGCACGGGGGAAGGCCGGGCCCGCTGGGTCTCCGCTGGCTAATAGAGCGGTATAAAGGGCCCGGAGACGCTAATCTGGAGCGGACAGGTACACAAAGCGCAGCGGGCTAATAACGAGGATTGTGTTACGCGGGGCCGCGCTGCGCGGTAAGCGCGCTCCGTCCTCGGGCTTCCTATCTGCGGGCTCGTGGGGCGGGCCCCGCCGGCCGCCAGCCCCGGGGGCAGCGTCGAACGTCTTCCTCCGAGCGCGTGGGCGAGGGGAGCCGCGACACCTAAATGAATGCTTCGCAGAGCAGCAGGGGTTCTACGAACGCCGATGCGTTTTTAGGACACTCAAGGTGGCTCAGTTCATGCCTGCGTACGAATTGTAGATTTTAAATCAGCGGTCGTTTCTGTGTATTGCTCCGTTCCATTCAGGCGAATGATCGGGCGATTTTTTAAACCCTGCAAACAATGATTTTGAAACGTGCACGTTTTTTCCGGAGCCAACACTCCACACGCTCAGGGAGACACTGGGCGCAGGTTGGCAGACGTGTTTCATTCCTTGGTGATCGCTGAAGACTATCGCGGGAACAATGAACTGTGGTCTGTTGGAAAGTGGGTTGAAGTGCCAACGTATAGAATATGCGATTGGCTCTTAGAACTATTAAGCTCCGACTGGTTTTAACAATATTTGAAAAATATCACAATAATAATTCAATGATAAATACAACTATCAAGTTTACTTATTAAATTGTTAAATTTCAATAAGGTGTGTATTGATATTAATACATTACACTGATCTTGTTTACTTTACACACAATAAGATTCAATAACTCATGTATTGACGTTTAGATCCTGAACTTCACTCAAAAGCTGGAGCTAGGAATGTAGATAATGTATAAATTATATCAGATTAGAAATAAATACTTCAGCAAAATTTAAATTAAATTCACAAATATAAAGTCACTAGTGCCAAACACTTTTCTGCAACACTGGCACTCACATAATAAATCGAAACTCTTGATTTCTAATCTTGGGCACGCAAAAATATTTCTTTCCTCCCTAAAAAAGTTACAAAGTACAGAACTCCATGCACTGTATTCAAATGCAGAAGTGCTGTCTTCATTAAAAACTGATTTATGGGAAATTAAATAAATTCCTTTGTTTCGGTTTTTACGTGCGTAATTTTTCAATAGAAATCGAAGTTTTTATATAAAAAAGAAGTTTGTAGTAATTATAATATTTTGAAATCTTTACAATTAGTACGAGAATGTAAGTGCTGTTGTAGCTCCTCTTGAAATAGCATAGATCTTCAGTTACGAAATCTTTGTCATTAAGTCAGATGAAACAAAGCCGTTTGCCATTTTTCTCCAACCTTTTCATCATTAAAACTCGTTCACTCGTAACGAGTAAATGTTCATTAGCTTCAAACAAGATTTCTGCCTTCGCAGCAATTGCTTCTCGTACAAACAACTTTACATTGTAACTTTCTTATTGGAGGCACTTTTCCACTAATTTCCATCCGCAAGCTTGAAACAGTCTCTGGCCTCGCAAGCGAGCGGGGCCTCTGGGATGCAGTAATACGCGCGCAAAATACTTAACGAGCCCGGTGCCCGGGGCGTAAGTGTGTTGTCTCCCGTGGCGGGCCTGGCGTGGACGGGCGAGGGGCATGAGAAGTCGGGGGCGGCGGCAGGGGCGGGGGGTGGGCGCAAGGAGAGGGCGGTGGGGCGGTGGGGGCGTCTCGGCCGCCGCCGACTCTGCTCGGTATAATGGCGCCCGCTCTTGCTTAATTGCAAGCCAAACAACATCAAGCGCGGTGCATGATTAGTGCTCCATAATAACCTTAATTAAAACTTTGATTAATAACCGCTAAATTGAGTGTTAAATTCATTACACAAAGTGAATAAATTGAAGATTAATTAACCATTGATAATCTAAACTTGGGAGGCCGAGGCTTAACAAGGTTAAAATTTGCATTTGAGGACGGAAAAGCACTTCGCGTCCCTGTAAACGCAATTAATGCAAGCGCTTGGGAATGTTGTTCGTTTAGCGGCTAACGCGGGGCGAATGAGAGGATTAGGGCGGGCCTGCGGAGGCGGCGGAGGACGCGTCGACGAAGGAGGAGGAGGAGGAGAGAGAGGAGAGGCGCCGGGCGGAGGTCGCGGGTGTAGCAGGAGGTTCCTGTCGAGCCCCCCTGCGGTCGGTGGCGGTCGGTTGACGCCACACGCGCGCAGTCGGATCGCGGCGGAGATTCTCGGAACCTAAGCCGTCGCGAGATGGCCGCCAAGCCACAGATTTAGATGTGATCGCCCGCTCCGAACAGGCGCATTTGTCGAGGCATTCGCCGAATGAGTGGGCATTTGGTGTTCCTGGGAGCTCAACCGCTATTATCAAGTGAGTGTATTGTTAATGTTATATGTTACGTTACAGCCTGCGAAGCGCTTCCCCCCCCCACCAGAACGTGAGATCCGGCGCTGACCTACACGTTGACTTGAGTGGTTCTCCCACTTCAAGGTATCTCCCACCAGCGGGATAATGACCCAGTCGGGTCAGGATATAAAGCTTTCAATTTATCTCCCGGCATCTGGGGTCTTCGACACTCCTCTGGTATGAGAAACCACGGATAACTATTTAAATCCAAAGGTGGATTGCAGAGCAACCCAATGCTATAATTCTCCTCCAGACAAAGCCGTTGCCAAAAAATCTGAGAATTAACGCTGAATTCGACTTGTTGCTTTTGAACTGCCCGCGTACCCTTTTAATTTCCCGGAGTGATGCACACTGGCTGGGCCTCATCGATGGGCTCAAGACGGCTGAAGACAGCTGAAGTCTAGCTCAAGACGAACTGAATCGTCGCCCGACCATCTTCACTGTACACGAATGAGTCCATAGCAAATTGCTGCCTAAACTATCTATTCCAAGGGTATCTTTGAGATGAATACATTTGTTTCCTCGGTTAAATTCATGGTTTTATTTTGCAGGAACCCTGAGAGATGATGCAGAGCAGAAAAAAAGTATCAAGGACATTACCAAACCCAGCGAGTGACGTGACATGAAGTTTGTTTATGATTTTCTGTGCATCATAACAGGATCAAAATGTTACCAAAGCAGTTTTTTAACAATGAATTACACGCTTCAAGGATGCAAATTATGCAAATATGAGAATTATGCAGTGCAATTAAGCCATCAAATTAAACAGAGAGCATATTGATAAATTAAAATTATATAACGTCTAAGCACAAACGTTTGCAATTTTTTTTGTGCCGAAGATCATTTCCACAATTCAACCCTTTTAAAAAATTATTTTTCAAACTTTGAAAAATATATTTATTAGGTTATCTGCGAATGTTATGCTATAACTTTCCGTTTTCAACCTCGAGCCACTAGTGCACTGAATTGCTGTAAGAATTTCTTTCCTCGTCCATACAATGGAAAACAGAGAATGATGAGACAACTGCAATGCAAAAATGTAATGTAATAAATTAGATGTTAATACCGGTGGTTGAGTATCTTAAATAACGGCGTCCTAAATCTACAACGACTCTTCCTTCCCCCTCTCCAGTTCTTGGATCCAAGCTAATAATCTCTTCTCGTACGGCGCACTCACTAAGGATTTGAAATTTCTTGGAGAACTGCGAGAAGGCAAATTTTATACCACGCTCATACTCTAAGGGTCTTCCAAAAAGTAGACGAAGAATGAACTACAAACAATTGGGATGAAACCTGAAACTAAAAAAAGTTTCAAATCGTTCATGTTTGGTAGAAAAATCCATAAATCATCGAAGAGTAATATTTCAACGATTTAGTTATCCTCATGAAAGCGTAATAAGTTTTCGATTCGATTTCCTGAGCACTGGCCTAAGCGCTAACAGATAAGGGTCCTAGCCCAGCGCGGTTCGATGCAGCAGGAAATGGCGTAATTGGTGCAGCCGGCGCACAGCAATATCGGAATCGCTCTCGCTTCCCCATCTCCACTGATCGCAGGCGGGCAGCGCTAAACGACTGATAATTCAGAGCAATATGCGCATGAAGCAATTCATTCACTAACATTTTAGCAATCTATATACTTTTGCCCTATGATAACTAATGTTGTGGAATTTAAATAATTCTTTATCCTACTTTATTTTTTCTTTTTAAAAAAACATTCCTGAAATACTTTCGTTTACATAACATTCTAAAACAAATTGGTTTATTTTTTAGGATCACATTAACTTCAAGGACATGAACAACCACATGTTTAATAGCAAAGATTCATAATACGGAAAGTAATCAAGTATTACAAAATGGTGCAATGGGTATCGTTTTCATATCTTTGATGATAACATATATCACATCACTTCTTAATATTACGAGTATATTTTCTTTAAAAGGTGATAGGTTTATATTTCAGATAATTTAATTCGTTGTGTAGTTTGGTGTTTAGAATTTCAAGAAGAGAATACCGCTTTCTAACACTGAGATTAATTTGATTTATTTATAAAATACAGTAAATTTTCGAAGATACAACAACACAATCGATAGTTGTCATGTTATATCAATCAATATTGGTCCCCAGCTATAATATATTTAAGACTGAAATAGGTTGGCAAAAATATATTTATTTTTCTCATTCGCTAACTATATTAAGTTGTTTATAATAGTCACAATTATTATTTGCACTTTAATACTATTTAAGAAAATTGTGAAAATTCTTTTGTGGTTGCTAGAAGTGGAATAAGGAGAAATATTTACTATTATTATTATTATTATTATTATTATTATTATTATTAATGCTGGCTAAAAAGCATTGAGTCTGGAATTTAATAATGTAAAGCATTATCTACCACAATAATTATCTTCCTCTGCTCGATACTTCGATCTACACATCGGCTAGTGAGGATCGAGTATCTCCCTCGAGCGAGGAACTGCGCTAGCGGGGACAAGCAATAAGCGCCTTTCTGGTCTCCTGACATGTGTAGATCATGAAAGTGTAAATGTGTGTAAGTAAAGGGTGAGGATAGAACAAGGAAGAGGAAGGAAAGATCGCGCACGGACCATGGCCCTTCTGTTAGGCCATAACCACATAAAACTATCGATTACAGCATCCAGGTGCTGGAAGACTTCCGCTGAACTCGACCTGGCTCTTCAGCTAATACAGAAAATCCTCCACTGTCGGGAGAGGAACCCTAGAACCTCCCGGTTAAAGGCATGTTGATACCGTGAGCCACCTAGGCCGGCACATTGAAGGAAACAAGGGCGGGCCTTACACGAAAGAAGGGAGGCGGTGAGCAGGGGGAGGGGTGCGCGGAGCAAGGGTTGCGCGTGCGAGCCAAGCACCTGCTCGCCCGGACGATCCATCAGCAGCGCTGGCTAACGAGCCATTTGCAGTCGCACTCCGCGCCCCCCGCGCGCGCGGCCCAAATGAAATTTAACGCTAAACGCCCATCATTTCCAGCCAAGTGGGTTAGCGCCAAGTGGTTCCCTGAGGGGGAAGGGGAGGGCTGGGTGGATAGAGCGGCCGCCGGGAAAAACACTGGCCCCTGCGGAAACAACGCAGCGGTGCCCGGGCCTCCG
>BOPP01000110.1:583220-621453 GCA_017312745.1 Gryllus bimaculatus
CCACCCACACAAGGGAAAAAAGAAAGGCAGGGGAATGGGGGGGGAAAAAGGGTTAAATAAAAAAAAAGCCCCAAAAACAATTTTTTCACGCAAAGGTGCCCCAGGGCAAACACAGTCTAAATTTATAATAAATATTTAAACGTTTTAAAGTAAATAACTATACGTATTGTAACTGACATTAAATTTTTCATTTTTATAACGCGTGCCACAAAAAATGACCATGGTTCTATCTGACGTTTTCTGATGAAAATAATGTTTTTGTCATATTTCTAATTCTCTATTGCCAGATTAAAACTCATCGAAATCAGATAAAACAGGCTAGCTAAAAAACTTTCTATGAACAAAATAACACTCTTATTTTTACAAATTTTATGTTCATTAGAAAACTTTGAAAACTTGCGAATGCTCTCTGTGAATTTTGCTCCAATATCAGATGTAATGCTTGAGGCCGAGAAGTACATTAATTTTGCAGAAATACTGTAACTTTGATTGGCAACTATTTAATTTCCTTTATTTTCCGTTTTTAGATTGAAGAAAATATAATCTTGTCAGAGAGTCACCCAAACAACGCGAAAGAGATGTATGTAGATAAGTGACAAATTGCCTTCGCAACTGCGTCCCTCGGTCGACAGCGAATGGTGACAAAGAAGGGAAAGTGGCGAGGAGACGAAGAAGGGAACACAAAAGGAGCTGCACAACTGCGCTGCTGGCAAGGCAATGTGTGCGTTCGAAGGATATTTCGTGGCGTGCAGAGGCGGACTAAACGGATCTCAATCGTGAGGAGCCAATCCAAAATGTTCAACCCAACAAAACAAGACAATTTTTGTGATGATGGTGTTTGTTGCTTTAAGGCCTCTAGACTAAAAAAAATTGATTAGCAAAGCGCAGCGTCTAAATGGGCCCGCCAAACATGTTCCAATTGTTCGAAATCAGTTTTTTTCAATATGATAATATATTCCGGAAAACAGTCGTTGTAAATGTTGAAACGGGGCTTTTTTAACGGACAAAATTCGGCGAAGTTGACCCCACCGCGTGGTAAGAATTTTGGTGACAAAGCTAACGAGCTGAAACGAATTGCTGTAATAATTAATTGACCGTAGCCGAATATCACAATTCTGGCAGCGAAAAACCTCAACAAGCAATCGGGGCGTCCTTTCCAAACACGAGACTGCGGTCCATTTAATTTCGCAGACCCGAAACAGCGCGCCCGCCCCGACGACCGAGTTCCCAAATTAACGCTACTTCGCGACGCCACCTGGAACATGGGCGGTCCGCGCGAAGGGGCGGAGGAATGGTGGGGAGGGAGAGGGGGGAAAGGGGGAGGGCGTTCCCAGCGCCCGCACGGCCCGGGGACTCCCGCCAGCGGCAGATTTCCGCGAGTTAAAACAAAAACGGCGGCAGCGCCACTCCTACTCCACGGCCGCCCTGCGGCGGCGGCGGGGCGGTTGCGGCACGGGGGAAGGACCGGGCCCGCTGGGTCTCCGCTGGCTAATAGAGCGGTATAAAGGGCCCCGGAGACGGCTATCTGGAGCGGACGTACACAAGCGCAGCGGGCTAATAACGAGGATTGTGTTACGCGGGGGCCGCGCTGCGCGGTAAGCGCGCTCCCGTCCTCGGGCTTCCTATCTGCGGGCTTCGTGGGGCGGGCCCCGCCGCGCCGCCAGCCCCGGGGGCAGCGTCGAACGTCTTTCCTCCGAGCGCGTGGGCGAGGGGAGCCGCGACACCTAAATGATGCTTCGCAGAGCAGCAGGGGTCTACGAACGCCGAATGCGTTTTTAGGACACCAAGGAGGGCTCAGTCATGCCTGCGTACGATTGTAGATTTTAATAAGCGTCGTTTCTGTGTATTGCTGCCGTTCCATTCAGGCGAATGATCGGGGCGATTTTTTACACGACTGCAAACAAGTGATTTTTGAAACGTGCACGTTTTTTCCGGAGCCAACAACTCCACACGCTCAAGGGGACACTGGGCGCAGGGTTTGGCAGACGTGTTTCATTCCTTGGTGATCGGCTGAAGACTATCGCGGGAACAATGAACTGTGGTCTGTTGGAAAGTGGTTGAAGTGCCAACTGTATAGAAATATGCGATTGGCTCTTAGAACTAATTCAAGCTCCGACTGGTTTTAACAATATTTGAAAAAATATCACAATAATAATTCAATGATAAATACAAACTATCAAGTTTACTTAATTAAATTGTTAAATTTCAATAAGGTGTGTATTGGATATTAATACATTACACTGAATCTTTGTTTACTTTACACACAATAGATTCAATAACTCAATGTATTGACGTTTAGATCCTGAATTCACATCAAAAGCTGGAGCTAGGAATGTAATAACTGTATAAATTAAATATCAGATTAGAAATAAATACTTCCAGCAAAATTTAAATAAATTCACAAATATAAAGTCACTAGTGCCAAACACTTTTCTGCAACACTGGCACTCACATAATAATCGAAACTCTTGATTTCTAATGCTTGGGCCACGCAAAAATATTTCTTTCCTCTAAAAAAGTTACCAAAGTACAAACTCCATGCCTGTATTCAAATGCAGAAGTGGCTGTTTCAATTAAAAACTGATTTATGGGAAATTAAATAATATTCTTTTGTTTCGGTTTTTTACGTGCGTAATTTTTCAATAGAACATCGAAGTTTTTATAAAAAAAGAAGTTTTGGTAGTAATTATAATATTTCTTGAAATCTTTACAATTAGTACGAGAAATGTAAGTGCTGTTGTAGCTCCTCTTGAAATAGCAATAGATCTTCAGTTAACGAAATCTTTGTCATTAAAGTTAGATGAAACAAAGCCCGTTGCCATTTTTCTCTCAACCTTTTCATCATTAAAACTCCGTTCACTCGTAACGAGTAAATGTTCATTAGCTTCAAACAAGATTTTCTGCCTTCGCCAGGGCAATGGGCTTTTCGGGTACAACAACTTTTACATTGTAACTTTCTTAACATTGGAGGCACTTTTCCACTAATTTCCATCCGCAGCTTGAAACAGTCTCTTGGCCTCGCAAGCGAGCGGGGCCTCTGGGATGCAGTAATACGCGCGCAAAATACTTAACGAGCCTCGGTGCCCGGGGCGTAAGTGTGGTTGTCTCCGTGGCGGGCTGGCGTGGACGGGCGAGGGGGCATAGACAGTCGGGCGGGCGGCGGCAGGGGCGGGGGGTGGGCGCAAGGAGAGGGCGGTGGGGCGGTGGGGGCGTCTCGGCTCGCCGCCGACTCTGGCTTCGTTATAATGGCGCCCGCTTTGCTTATTGCAGCCAACAATCATCAAGCGCGGTGCATGATTAGTGCTCCATAATAACCTTAATTAAAACTTTGGGATTAATAAACGCTAATTGAGTGTTAAATTCAAATTACACAAAGTGGAATAATTGAAGATTAATTAAACCATTGATAATTCTAAACTTGGGCGGCGAGGCTTAACAAGGTTAAAATTTGCATTTGAGGACGGAAAAGCACTCGCGTCCTGTAAACGCAATTAAATGCAAAGCGCTTGGGAATGTGTTTCGTTTAGCGGGCTAACGCGGGCGAATGAAAGAGGATTAGGGCGGGCCCTGCGGAGGCGGCGGAGGACGCGTCGACGAAGGAGGAGGAGGAGGAGGAGGAGGAGGAGAAGAGAGGAGAGGCCGTCGGTGGAGGTCGCATGGCGGGAAGGGAGGTTCCTGTCGAGCCCCTTCGGTCCGGTGGGCGGTCCGGTTTGACGCCCACACGCGCGCAAGTCGATTCGCGGCGGAGATTCTCGGAACCCTAAGCCGTCGCCGGAGAATGGCCGCCCAAGCCAGATTTAGATGTGATCGCCCCCTCCCCCGCTCCGACAGGCGCAATTTGTCGGAGGCATTCGCCGAATGAGTGGGCATTGGTGTTCCCTGGGAGCTCACCGCTATTTGACTCCACGTTGGTGTTTTGTTAAATGTTATATGTTTACGTTTACAGCCTGGCGAAGCGCTTCCCCCCCCATACCAGGAACGTGGAGATCGGCGCTGACCTACAACGTTGACTTGGAGTGGTTTCTCCCACTTCAAGGTATTCTCCCACAAGCGGGATAATGACCCAGTCGGGTCAAAGGATATAAAGTTTCAAATTGATCTCCCGGCATCTGGGGTCCTCTCGACACTTCCTCTTGGTATGAGAAACCACGGATAACTATTTTAAATCCAAAGGTGGATTTGCAGAGCAACCCAATGCTAATAAATTCTCCTCCAGAAAAGCGTTTGCCAAATCCTGAGAAATTAACGCTGATTCGACTTGTTTCTTTTGAACTGCCCGCGTACCCTTTTAATTTCCGGAGTGATGCACACTGGCTGGGCCTCATCGATTGGGCTCAAGAACGGCTGAAGACCCAGCTGAAGTCTTAGCTCAAGACGAACTGAATCGTCGCCCGACCATCTTCACTGTACACGAATCGAGTCCATAGCAACTTGCTTGCATCAACTATCTATTTCAAGGGTACTTTGAGATTGATACATTTGTTTCCTCGGCTAAATTCATGGTTTTATTTTGCATGAACCCTGGAGAGATGATGCAGAGCAGAAAAAAAGTATCCAAAGGACCTTACCACACCCAGCGAGTGAACGTGACATGAAGTTTGTTTATGATTTTCTGTGCATTATACAGGATCAAAATGTTACCAAAAGCAGTTTTTTAAGCAATGAATTACACGCTTCAAGGATGCAAATTATGCAAATATGAGAATTATGCAGTGCCAATTAAAGCCATCAAATTAAACAGAGAGCAATATGATAAATTAAAAATTATATAACGTCTAAGCACAAACGTTTGCAATTTTTTTGTGCGAAGATCATTTCCAACAATTCAACCCTTTAAAAATTATTTTTCAAAACTTTTGAAAAAATATATTTATTAGGTTATCTGCGAATGTTATGCTATAATTTCCGTTTTCAACCTCGAGCCACTAGTGCACTGAATTGCTTAAGAAATTTCCTTTTCCTCGTCCATACATGGGTAAAAACAGAGAATGATTGAGACAACTGCAATGTCAAAAATGGTAATGTAAAAATTAGATGTTAATACCGGCTGGTTGAGTAATCTTAAATAACGGCGTCCAAATCTACAGACGACTCTTCCTTCCCCTCTCAGTTCTTGGATCCAAGCTAATAATCTCTTCTCGTACGGGCGCACTCACTAAGGATTTGAAATTTTGGAGAAACTGCAAGAAGGCAGATTTATACCACGCTCATACTCTCAAGGGTCTTCAAAAAGTAAGTACGAAGAATTGAACTAAAAACAATTGGGATGAAAGCCTGAAACTAAAAAAAGTTTCAAATCGTTTTCATGTTTTGGTAGAAAAAATCCATAAATCATCGAAAGAGTACTATTTCAACATTTAGTTTTAATCCTCAATGAAAGCGTAATAAGTTTTGCGATTCGATTTCCTGAGCCTGGCCTAAAAGCGCTAACAGATAAGAGGGTCCCTAGCCCAGCGGTTTCGATGCAGCGAGGAAAATGGCGTAATTGGTGCACGCCCGGCGCACAGCAATATCGGAATCGCTCTTCGCTTCCCAATTCCAACTGATCGCAGGCGGGCGCGCTAAACCGACTGATATTCCTGACAATCTGCGCATGAAGCAATTCATTCACTAACATTTTAGCAATCTAATACTACTTTGCCCTATGATAACTAATGTTGGTGGAATTTAAATAATTCCTTTTATCCTACTTTATTTTTTCTTTTTAAAAATACATTCCTGAAATACTTTAGTTTACATAACTTTCTAAAACAATTGGTTTATTTTTTTAGGGTCAATTAACTTCAAGGCATGAACAACCACATGTTTAGTAGCAAAGATTTCATAATACGGAAAGTAATCAGTATTTACAAAATTGGTGCAATGGGTAATCGTTTTCATATCTTTGATGTAACATATATCACATCACTTCTTATATTACGACGTATATTTTCTTTAAAAGGTGAATAGGTTTTATATTCAGATAATTTAATTCGTTGTGTAGTTTGGTGTTAGACTTTTCAAGAAAGAGAAATACCGCTTTCCTAACACTGAGCTTAATTTGATTTATTTATAAAATACAGTAAATTTTCGGAAGGATACAACAACACAATCGATAGTTGTATGGGTTATATCAATCAATATTGGGTCCCGCAGCAATATATAATTTAAGGGATGGGGTGATTTAGGATAGGCTGGAGGGTGGGACTGAAATTAGGTGGCAAAAAAATATATTTAATTTTTCTTCATCGCTAACTATTATTACGCTTGTTTTATAATAGTCACAATTATATTTGCACTTTAATACTATTTAGAAAATTTGTGAAAATTGCTTTTGTGGTTGCTAGAAGTGGAAATAAGGAGAATATTTTACTATTATTATTATTATTATTAATTATTATTATTATTTAATTATTATGCTGGCTAAAAAGCATTGAGTCCTGGAATTTAATAATGTAAAGGCATTTATCTACCACATAATTAATCTTCCTCTGCTCGATACTTCGATCTAACCGACATCGGGCTATGGAGGACGAGTATTTCCCTCGAGCGAGGGGACTGCGCTAGCGGGGACAAGCAATTTAAGCGCCCTTTCTGGTCCTCCTGACATGTGTAGATCATGAAAGTGTAAATGTGTGTAAGTAAAGGGTGAGGATAGAACAAGGAAGAGGAAGGAGATAGCGCCACGACCATGGCCCTTCTGTAAGGCCATACCAATAAAAAACTATCGGATTACAGCATCCAGGTGCTGGAAGACTTCCGCTGAACTCGACACTGGCTCTTCAGCTTAATACAGAAATCCTCCACTGTCGGGAGAGGAACCCTAGGACCTCCCGGTCAAGAGGCATGCTGATGCCGTGAGCACCTAGGCCCGCACATTGACGGAACAAGGGCGGGCTACACGAAAGAAGGGAGGGCGGTGAACGCAGGGGGAGGGGTGCGCGGAGCAAGGGTTGGCGCGTGCCGAGCCAGCCACCTGCTCGCCGGCACGATCCCTATCAGCAAGCGCTGGCTACACGAGCATTTGCAAGTCGCACTCCGGCGCCCTCCCGGCGCGCGCGGCCAAATGAAATTTTAACGCTAAACGCCATCATTTCGCAGCCAAGTGGGTTTAGCGCCAAGTGGTTCCCTGAGGGAAGGGGAGGGCTGGGTGGATAGACGGCCGCCGGGAAAAAACCACTGGCCCCTGCGGAAACAACGCAAGCGGTGCCCCGGGCCTCCGCCCCGCCCCGCCCCGCCCCGCGCGGCCACGTGAGCTTTCCCGAGGAGCCGTGGAAGGAGGAGGTTCAATTTGGGCAACGCAAAGACGAGGGCGCCCGCCGCCGCTCTCCGCACACGAGAAAAAGGTGTTATCAGCCACCTGCTGCGGGGGCGGCGGTGGCTGCGGGGGCGGTCGCATGGCTGAGGTGGTGAGACGCGGCGGGGAAACTGGGGGGGCTGGGAGACGGTGGCGGGGAGCGAGGAAGAGGCGCGAGCGAGCGGGGTGGCCGACGTGGGCGGCAGAATTGAGATGAGCCGATGTAGGTGGACATGAAAGGGCGGAACAGCTTCAGTAAGGGGCAACGGACCCAATAGGAGCCCCCAAAAGCCAAAACGCCTGGCACATTTAAGAAATTTTTTCAGGCATCTCAATTATGAACATTTTCTAACACACCAACTTCTCAATATTATGAACATATTTTGATTTCAAGCTATAATGTTTACAAAAAAAGGTCTTCGAGCAGCATACAAAACATTTTAACCAGAGCCAAAGAGATTTTCGCCACCGTCTGCAACATCTTTTCAAGAAAAGCTGTCTACTACTGGGGGTAGCAATGTTCCTAGAATATATTCGTTATATGGCATTTCCCCACCATATGGTTTCATTGGTCAAAATGTTTGAATCATCTTCTACCCCGCTTTCAAACCGAAAAGTTTGTAGCATTTACTCTTATGGATTTGTAATTAAATCTTGTTTGTTCAGCGTTATATCTTGTTGGTTGTGGCAAGGCTGGAGGACGGGGCTCCCACGGTGACGCAGTAAACGGCGCCGTCACAGAGCTAAAAGAAGGACGCCGACACGCCTGTGCCCTGATGTCCTCGTGATGTAGGCGGCGCTCTCATCCCAAAGAGCGAGGCTTCCGGAATCGGGCGGTCTGTTCCTCGGGCCCGCTTCTCGGAGCGAAAGCTGCGCTCAGCCGGCGTGTGTTGCGCCTTCTTTTACGACAAAACCGAAGCAAGTTGCTTCTCTTGTTTTACCCAACGAAAAGATTTATTGGGGTGTCAACGGATTGGTAATTTGGATGAATAAAATGCGACGGGTCTTATTTGGAGTTTTTTCATAATTCAATGGCAAAGCACTATTTATTTAAGAAACAACCGCTATTTGAGGACCTTGGCGCCAATGGAATATTTATTTAGACAAGACATTTATTTCCATTTTCATTAATTGAATTTTAAAACTACCACGTCTCTTAATTTTTAAATTATCTAATTTTAGTTGTCCGCTATCATGCTTTTAAATATTCTTCACGTGCTTTTTAGCCTGTTTTATATCAGTACGAATATTTTTTTTGCCTGAACTGGAAATAAGTAGGCAAAAAGTCCACATCTAAGAAAAAAGCATTCTTGTAAATACTTTTTACCCGCCAATTCGGTGATCCTGCAAAATCATTTGTAGATGTAAATAATGATTACAATAATTAATACGATCATTGCGGAGAATGAAGTGCCTTCGGCAGTGGTTATTACCAAATTATTTTCGTGCAATACCGTCTGTTTTAATGAAATATCAGCTTCTCTTAATACACTTTTCCGTTGAAATAGTAACACGGCAAAAAATCCTATAGAGAATGAAAATAATGTATACAGTCGTAAATCTAACACTAAAAGCCCCCCGAAATGCAATCCCTCCTGCAGGGCGCACGTGCCCTCAGGGGGCTCCAGCACCGACATATTGGCCACTCCGCGCGAGGCACCCAGAGCGCGCAGCGGACGCCGACGCGGCACGCGCCGCCGCCCCGCCCTCGCCCTCGCCCGCGCACTCGCCGCCCGCCGGGCGGTTTAAATTTCGCGAAATGAGCGCGGGCGGCCGGGCGGCGGCGGCGGCCGCACCCTTCTTCCTCTCGACAGCGAAGCGGCGACAGCTCCCCTCGCGGCCGCGGCCTCCCGGGGCCGGCGAGCCCCCCAGCACGCAACCTCCGCCGCCGACGCCTCGACTCTCGCTCCCGGCTCGCGCCTTCCACTCGTCTCTCTTGCCTTCCTCGCAACAACTCGGCGTCTTGCGCTCAGTCGCGACTGTCACCAGCCCACGACGTCAGCTACCGCACGTCTTACGTACATACCAGTCCAGTACTTCAACCCTCATCTTTGGGGGATCTATATCCTACGACATCACATACTCAGAATGTCATCTACCTGGCCTTCAATTACGAGTACCGGCCTTTCCCTAGCCACGGAGGTTACCGGTCTTTTTCCACGTACCCAAGACTTCGTCTATCTCATGACTTTATCTCCCACGACTGCATCTACGCAACGACTTCAAATCTACCCACTTCATCTCCCACACGTTCACATGCCCACAGCCTTTACATATCCCACGATCATTACCGACGACTTTCAAATCTACCCACAACTTCATGTGTCCAACAACTTCATCTACGAGTTCACTGATACGCATTCACATAAAGATTTCACTGACGTTCGTCACCGCCTCTTCAAGTACAAAAATATGTCACTGCGGGGTCCGTCAAATATGGCAAACAGCCAACCTGCTGGCGCGAGCCAGGCGGCTGAGACCGCGCGAAGTGGTAGCGCGGCGCGTGGCGGCGGCGCGCGCCGGCTTACTGTAGGCCCGCCACTAGGGGCGCGGGACGGGGGCCCGGGCGGGCTTATAAAGACCAAGTGTATTTTAACAGGGCGGTCTCGACACACCGGCGGCGGCGGGGGCGGGGGCGGCGGGGGCGACCGTACGCCCGGCAAGACTCCTCCCGGGAAAGAAAGGCGGGCGGGCGAGGGGGCGCGAAAGGGGAGCGGGGGAGCAGGAAATTATATAAAGCGCCGAGATCGCGAGAAAAACGGCGCCGGCGAGGTGGCAAGGCGCGCGCTGGCGGAGGAGGGCCGGGGGGCGTCGCTTGAAAAAACACCCCTGGCCCGTTCGGGCGGACATAAACTGTGGGAAGCGGCGGCTAACGCGGCGCCGAGCGCCGCGAGACGACCCGACGCGGGCGGGGCGGCGCGAGCTGCGCGAGGCGGGGGCGCGGGGCGGCCGGGGCGATCTCGTGCCGTGGGCCGGAAAATTCGCTGTTTGCCGCGCCGCACCTCCCCCTCTCCCGCGCCCTCCCGATCTCCTCGCTCCTGCTTTTTCTTAGCTGCTCGACGTCGCCCAACGCGGACGCTCTTCGCCGTAGGTGCGCTGTCGTTGAATCGTTTTGGATTTGGGGTTTTTTGTTTTTATTTCTTGTCCGAAAGGACGGAGTCTCCCTCCTCACTCTGCTCACTTACCTTCTTTTTCTCTTTCTATCATCTCATTTGCAAATATTTACTGTATTCTGCAATGCTTTTTTTCAACCGTTTTTTCTAGCGTCTTCGCCACTTTCGTTTTTTGCAGCTACATTCAAATTACATTAAGTTTATCAGAATCTTTAAAAACAAACAACAATTCTGACCCTCTTTTTTCAACTCGTATTATTATTAAATTTGTTTTTTCTTTATTGAATTGTTTCCATATTTACTTGAGTGTATTTCAGATTTCTTCATCTTCATATCATTTTCCTCTTGACCTTCGTTTCTTCCCGACAATTTCCATCCAAATTAATAATTAATATTGTATTTTCTATCATTGACCACCCTGACTCCCTGATTCTTTGAACCAATCATTCAATCATTCAATCTTTCATCTTCGTGTGAACTACTCTCTTAATTAACAAGACTGGCTGCGAGTGCGTGGATACTAAGTTAAAACCTTGTATTGGCAGTGAAGTAGAGAAGAAGAATGAAAATAACAACCAAAATAAAATGCCAAAAAAGAAAGCAAAAAAAGAAGATGATCAAAAAGAAGGGAGGTAACTGGATAAAAAAGAAGAAAGAAACATGAACAGGAAAGAACAAGAAGAAATAACAAAAAATAAGAAAAGAACGATAAATGAAAAAAAACTAAAAATAAAATTAGACGAGAAGAATAAAAGAAGATGATGGAAACCAGACTCTTCTGGGAGGGGAGATTTTCTCTCTCTCTCTCTCTCTCTCTCTCTCTCTCTCTCTCTCTCTCTCTGCCTCCGTCATTGCGATTTCCCTTTCGCGCGTGCCCTTCGCCCTCCGCCCGCCCTTCGCTCCTCGCGCTCCGCTCTGCTCCGCTCGGCGCCGCTCGGCGCCGCCCCCTCTGACAGCCGGACTAATGGTCGCGCGAGGGTCGGCGGCTTACGCGGTAAACGAATGATGACACGGCGGAGGCGGCGAGAGAGAAGGCGCGAGGCGTAGGGATTTGCTGCTCTTCCGAACAATAAACTTTATTTTCAGTTCGTTTGCTGCCCCAATCTCCTTTGATGGGCGCGCGGCGGCGGGGGCGGAGAGAGCAGTGGGCGGGCGAGGAGACGGGCAAGGAGCGCGGCCGTGTAATGCGTTAAAGACCACAACATCGCTGGATAACCTGGTTGTTACAAGCAATAAAATTTGTTCGGGCTCCAAAAGAAAACAACAGTCGTGAAAGTCGCTAGGATAAAGAAAACAAAACACATCTCATCACTTAATAGCTAAGTAATATTGTAGTTCTCCTTCATTACCTATTAAAAAGAATAATATTGTTATGCTGAGAAATAGAAGTTCTTAAGACTACTGATTGGTCGTGAGTTTGAATAACAGTCAAAAAGAAGAATTGTTCAAACTTAGTTCAAAATCTCACAGGAAATGATACATTTCTATGATTTCTGAGAAATCTTTTAAAATTCAACGTCTGTCGATTGCGTCTATCCACGCAATTTGTGTTGTCCGGAAACAAAATTAATAGCACAGGCATTGCTGCTGAAGTTTCGACCACCACCTGCGGCCTTCTGTAGGGCGTAATACAACCATCCCGTAGAGATTCCCAGCCTCAGAAGCCGTCGTTTACACTCGCCTCTGTTTAGTTTATAAGCAGAAACTCTCAACAGAAACAGGAGAAACTAAACATCTAAATATTAAGCAACTAAAAGCATAAATGAATAAGTATCAACAATTTAGACTGCTATTTAAATCTATACATCGTTTTACACGAAACGTATCACCCTATTGGATTAAAAATTACGTGAAATGTCTAAGTCAATTGTGAGTTCCAGACCAAAAGAACGTGAAGTGTGATCGTTGCCTAAGAAGAAATATTTATATTATGAAAAAGTCACCAAATGACGGCAATCCATAGAGATATATATTATTATAAGTACAAGTTTACATTATACATTTACCTCATTCTGTTTCAATAGATTTTACATGTTCTATTTGTTTCAAATGACAAAAACAATCCAGTTTTATAATTTTTTTCTCGGATCGGGGCGTGGAGCTGGGCGGAGCGCGGGGTGGGGCGGGCGGCGGGGGGGCGCTGGGCGCGGATGGGGAGAGGTACCGGGGGCGGGCAAGGGCGGGGCACGCAGGCGTGGCGCGGTCGGAGGGGGAGGGTGGTGGGCGTGGGCAAGGGCAGGTGGGGGGCGGGGCCGGCGGCGCCGCGACGGTAGGATGCGACGCGCGGTTACGGCGCCGAGACGCCCTCGTCGGGGAAATAAAAGCGTTTCCGGGCGCGCCCGCCCCGAACACCACGCATCCGCTCGTTTTACGAGATTCAATCGGTATAACCGCAGACACGACCAAGTAGCGTTCTCTCGGAAAATACGGCACTGCTCATGAACAGCTTCCCGTGATAAAAGAATTTTTCACGCGTTCCTTCCTATTCTTTACAAAAGCAAGATTTCAAAACGAAATATTAGTATTTATACATTTAAGGGACCATTACCTAATATGGGCACAGATGTGGAATTCTAGACGTCATCGTCAGGACTATAGTTAAACGTCAAATTGATTTATTTGACCCCAGTGATTAATTCCATTGCAGAATTAAACGAGGATAAACAAATACGTTCATTTACGACTGTCATTAGATTCTTTGCAAAAAAATAGGGGCTCAAAAATAATTTGTAGAACGATTAGATAAATACATTAATATTAATTTATTCATTTGCATACGAAATCAAAAAAATTAATTTTTATTTTAGCAGTTTAAAATGAAAACATCAATTTATTTTACATATGTCATTTATTGCAAACAATTAAAAAACTATTAAAATAAATTATATATAATTACGTTTTAAAGCTTTAGTGAAATGCCAGTTTTAGATATTGGAAACAATATGAACAAATAAAAAATTGCAAACACACTATGAGACATCTTTCATATTTTATTCAAATTGTATCAGAAAGCGACTTAAGAGTCGACAACTCTAAAGCAGATATGATGTTCGTAAGGTGTTCTATTGTTACACAGAATCTTTTATTATCTATTATTTCAAGTATTAGATGGTTCAACAAGATTCACGATCTTTTTGGAAGATCAGATCCCTTTATCGTCCTAATTGGGTTGTTTTCTAGGATTCAATTCTGCACGCTGCTACCATTCCTCTATTATCTTCACTTGCTTTTAGACTTTTAAAAACTTCAGAAATATTTTTTTAAATACTTAAGAAATGCAAGTTTCATTACAAAATTAGATTTCATTGTCGACAATTCGATTAATCAATTTGTTAATAAATTAACCAATCCGATTTTTGAAATGCCACGAACGTAGTAATACGCCAAAGTGATTCACAGCGTTTTATCATCGAAGAGGATTTGAAACCCACCAATGCGTTTTCAATGCTCCCCCCTCCCATACACACACATATATGTATACTTGTTTTCCAAAAATTCTCTTCATATCTTCTGGAATGATCCAAGAAGAAAAGATAAGTTTCCCATTAGTAGACCGATCGTATACTGAAATGTGTCGAACGACACCGCACTTGTTCTGAACGGTACATTGGAAGAAGTCGAACCAGGAGGAAACGAGCGGGGACACACGGCAAGTTGATCCGCTTATTTTATGTAGAATTTCACCACTGACCGCCTTATCTGTGGGAACCGGTCCCCGTCCGTGCAGCGATCCATATTGGAGCTCTTGACATCCAGATCTCATCCACGTCCTCCTAACATCCCCCTCCCCGCAGCCGGCCCAAGGGGATTATTTGCGCGGAGCTTAAATATTCATAAGGATTACAGAAGCAGCGGCGCAGCGCGAGAAAACGCGCCCAGACGCGCTGTGTATCTTGTATATGGGCTCGTCTGCACCTTCAAAGTGCCCTCTCCTCGCTGGCGGGTTCTTCCCGCGGAAAGTGACAAAGTAACGCCATTAGCATTCCGACGACCGCTGCGGGCGATGGAAAATGGATGAGGGCCCGGACACGGAAGGAATTGGGCGGCGGAGGTGGCCTTTGTACCCGCAGCCCCCGCGGCCGCGCCCCCGCCCTGCCCCCGCGCTCGCAGCCGGCCGAATTTAATTTAAGAAGTAAATTCGCGCGTCTAACGATGTTGAGTCAGCCAGTTTTCGCTTTGCAGCGGGCGGCCGCGGCCCGTGGAGCCGAAAAGGAGTTTTGTTGTGGTTGCGTTAACACCTACAGATGAGGGTTAAATAGTTTGGTTTCTGGAGGCGAGGTTGGATGGAAGAAACACATTGTGGGATGTTGTTGCAGCGAATGCAAATGCGTTGATGTTAGGCTAACCGAGTAGACGCATAATGAGATTTATTGCACGTTGGTTTAGGACGTTGCCAGCGAGCGTATCTTACAGTGTTTAACAAGACACATTACCCCCTGAATATTTAAACTTTCCAAACCATTACGTGCAAAAGACAAAAAAAAAACCTTCTTGGATAATAAGAAAAAAATGTTCTGACACATTGTGACCCTAGAACTATTGCAATAATTTGCTATGGAATTATTAGTAGCTAAACTAACTAGTGAAGAAAATGAAAAAAAAGGTTATGACAAAAAGATTACATAAACTCATAGTTCATGGAACTTTATTTTTACTTTTTCCCAAATGAGTTGACACAAATTAGAAATTTTAATAATTTATCTTACATATATTCCATAATAGAACTTCTTTTAATACAATAAATAGGAATTAAGGTTTTTATCACATTACGGGAAGAAAAGATAGTTTCGCTTTTCACATTTAACATAATTTCTCTTGACTGTTGAACCAATCTACTAACTCTGATGTCCGTATATGTGTACTTGTCAATGTGAACGGCAACAAGGTGTATCAATTGATTGATTGAGTACACTTCATTTTCACATTTACGTTGCAGAAGAAGTTTTCCATTCTCATTTCCACAATTTTATCATGTACTACGAGGAACAATCAAAATCCCAAAGTACAAAGTGATTGTTAGTGCAGAAAGAACCAAGGAGATGAAGTGTTGCTTACACTTTCACGCGTTGATCAGTAAATGACAATCGAGGTGTGCTAGGGGTCAAAGGAAATATTATTGGTCTTCGTACATTTTCTTATCTTTGAAAAGTAATAAATCAATTCCACATAACATTGTACCAACACTGGGTGCGCCGATTCTACAGATAACACCTTACCACTTAAGCGCCAGTGATTGGCCAGCGCCGCAAATTCACTTCATTGGCAAATCTGTCGCGTCTGTTGGAATGGAAATCGTCGGCCGTCTGCGTCTCATCAATAGTTTCTCTTCATTCTTTGATCACTTCCAAAACAATTCCGCACTTTATACAATGGGCTACTGACCGTGCGCGATATTTCCTTCCCATTCCTTGTCCTATCTTTCTCCTTCCTTACACACACACTTACACTTAGATGCACTGTGCCACCACAAATGCCGGGAGACTGGTTGGGAGCTTAGAGCTTTTCCCGACGGGGGCGGCGAGATACCTGCCTCGAAAAACCGACGCCAGTAGATCGGCGCCGGATCTCGCCGCCCAGCGCAGAAAATCGCCATCTAGTGGGGCCATATCCCGCGATAAAACATACACTACAATAAATTCTCGGCTGGCGTCACCGACGAAGTCCCCTGTCGTCACTGACGTCATGTCGCAGGCTGACATGACGAAGCTGACGACACTGCCCTGAGGAAGCCTGCGACATAGCCCAAACGTTGCCCTCCCAGCCAACGGCGTGGCGTCTCCCGGATAGCCGAGAATTCATGGATTCGAGCCGCGGAAGCTTACGTGTATACACTACACTTTCACAACTATTGACCTTAGCAGTTGACGCGCCAAGAATCAATAATCAATTAACCAACCAACCAACTGGCGAGAGTACCTCGCGTATCCCGCAATTGCGGGGATGAACGCTATAAAAAAACGAACTCTTTATATTATTGCTTTATATTATTCTCTCTGATATACCCCGACCAAAATTACTTCTTACACTATCTCAATAACAAATTTCTTTTGTTTCCTATAATTCTTTGAAGAGTTTTTACCTGGATCCTTCAAGGGTGATTGTTGTAAGTTTTACCAACGACTTTTGAGTCTATTCTCTCTCTGATAACTTCTAATCCAATCTATAGTTTTTTATCATCAGAACTTCATTGTTATCGCGGGAGCCATAGAGTGTACATTTACATAAATTGTAATAGGGTGGATAGGGGGGACTAATAAGGCAAATTACGCATGAGTTACAAATTTACCTTTCATTTATGCAATTTTTCAGCCGTCGAGGTCTTTGATATGAAATTTAAAAATAATGCTTGTTTCCGTGCTCTATTGACGATCACAGTTCCGAGTAGAAGGCAATGGTGACTAATGAAAATTCCAAAAGGACAAACACGACGCTTGCGACCTCGACCCGCTGATCACTTTGCGGCGTCGTGTCGCGCCGCTTCGCGTCGGCGCGGGGTGGGGTGGGGGTGGGAGGAGGAGACTGCAGGCGATATTCGCACCAGTCACGAACCCTTAATTGACGCAGCGTCGTTCCAACGCGACGCCCGGCATCTACCCCGTTTAATCGCTCGGCGACGTCGCCGAATCACCAGCGCCCGCACAGATAGCCCGCACGCGCCTGCCCCGCGCCAGGGATGCCAACGGCTGCTCGCGGACGCCGAGCGCACAGCTCGCTCGTCAGCTGAGTCGCAATCAGTCGCTGTCTGGAGGAAGATTTCTAGAGGCCGGATGCTCTGATCGGGACGCGACGCGACGAACTGCATGCTGGGGCGAAACGCCCAGCCGGACACTTCCCCTTCTTTGACCTTCTCCACCCCCACCCCACCCCACTTTTTGGAAGCCAGCGCTCGCGGATGTCTGCGCGGGATAATGCCGGGCCGTAAAGGCTCGCTACTCAACGTTTCTGACCGGGAGAAGTGGTACGGGATATCAACTGATGTCACTGCAGTTCCTCTGACCGGGAGGTCCTAGATTCGAGTCCCAAAGGTGGCAGGATTTTCGACACTAGCTTGGCAGCTAGGGCGAATTCAACCGCTGTCTGGAAGAGAATTCTAGCGACCGGCTGCTCAGGTCGGTAGTTTTCCGTGGTTTCTCCGATCCACACGAGGCGAATGCCGAAGCAGTCTAACAAACAGGCCAAGGACCGCGCGCATTCTTTTCATCTTCCTTGACCTCTCCTCACCTCTCATTTACACATATAATAACATACACTACACTACCACACATGCCAGAAGATCGGTCGGGATCTTAGAGCTTGTTCCGGTAGGGCAGGTGCCCCGCTGGTGGATGATACCGGACCGGGAAAATCCACCAGCCGACGCTAAGTCGGCGCCGGATCTGATTATCTAGCGATGCTGCCACATCCCAAGGAAAACATCTACTACACTTACGGCACTGATAGCCTTATCAGATAATGGACGAAAAAAATGGTCAGTTCCCCACCAGCCTCAAATTATATCTCGTTTGTCCTGAATGGCAGACAGGATGCGGTGCGGAGGGACTAACGGACTGACGGACTGACGGACTGACCTATTTGACCTTTTGATCCTATTGCTGATAAAACATGTATCATAGAAACTATATGGTAGTTATTGATCTTTTACTAAGTAAATTGGTATTAAATGTTCCTAATGCAACTTATAAAAGGTTTCAAACATTTAAATACCGTTTCCTTTTCGTTTCGAAACATGAGGTTAGGACAGGGTTGTCCCGAGTTTTTTTTATTTATGCACTACAATGAGATAAAGTTTACACAGTTGAACTCATAAGGATGATTTTATAACTTTTGAACTTTTGTAATTTAGAATATTATGTTACTCTCACACTATCACAATAGATAATTTGGTTTTATGATTATTACAATCCGTTTATTGATTCAAAAGTTATGAGGTAGAAACTCTGAATGATTGCAATGACGGACATATTCCCTTTTTATTACAATTTTATTGTTTGTCTGTTATACTTTTATTGATAAAAGTTTACGATTATTTAAAGACAATCAGGATATATATGGTAAATAGTCACATTAAATAAAATTAAAACAAATAAACTTGATTTATCTCCCCATTTAGTGTTGAACTACTATGTTTCCGAGCTCATTGCGTTTCCATCTTTAGGTATATTTTTCGGCTAAAAATTATAAGGACTATATGTGGAAATAAACTAAGTTTTTGTGTTTTAATTTTATTTAATGTGACTGCAAACGTGACGTTATTTCAATAAATAAACGAAACCTTTTATCAATTGAAATAATCCCTTTTTCCTTCACTTCGTGAGATAAATAAATTTAATTTTCATTTACAGAAAATATGACGCTTTAATTATTCATTATGACTCTAAAAATAATTAAAAAAGAAGACATAATATACTTGCGAAAAAATACATTATTTTACTCTACTTAGAAAGGATTGATCTTCTACCGAAAAAATGTGAATAACGAGAATTGCTTTTCAGTTAAATTCTTAAAGAAGTTATGAATATTTGAGCCAATTTATTTACTTGATAAGTTATTCATTGATTTGAACTCTCCAAAATTCCCTCTAAGGATCAATTTCACACCAAGATTTGTTGGATATTGTTCTGAATACTGGGTAAGAAAATTGAAGCTATTAAAAGTGATATATAATCGTTCACGATGTAATCAAATGTTTTTATTTGCAATTTTCCTAGAAGCATAATACTGACGAGGTTTCTTATCGTGGAAGCGATCAGTTGACACAGATACACGTAAGTCTGTATGACAAATTGTCCTCGATTTTCTCTGTATCCGTTTTTATTGGTTATTTAACACTGTACAAATCGTTCTCGTATGATATTTAGACAATCGATGTGAATTCTATTGAACTTCTCGTATTATTTCCCTTTGAGAATTAACCACAAAAGCTCGACGAATAGGATATACGTCCACAAGTGTTGTCAGTCTCACGACCGCCTGACGTCATAAACACACACTTATCGATTTGCGTGAGGGCACGCTTTCTAGTGAAGACTTGATGTAGAATGTACTCCTGAAAGCCTACAAAATTCATACCCTATCAGTTTTTCGATCATTAACGATGTTTTTCCCCACTCGCACATGTCGGCCACAAACTATCATCGCCAGAACGAGAACACGTAAGGCAGCGAAAAGAGGCTGAACGCATTCCTGTAATAGCCGTCGTGTAATCCATCGTCAGTGGAATAAAGCCCTATTTCTTGCATATGTGACGTTCCCGCCAGTCCCTCCAGGCGGGGAAAGCGGGGGAGAGGAGGGGACAGGGCGGGGAGGGAAGGGGGAATCATTGCGCGGGAAATTCTGCACACATTCATCGGCGCATTGGCGGTCGTTATGCTAAGCTCGCCGCACATTAGAGGGCGGCATGTTACGAGTGTTTTCCAGCCCGTCACCCCGGCCCTCGCCCTCCCGATCCCCTGCCTTGGGGTTGATGACCACGTCCCTTCTCGCGCAGGGCTCATTTTATGATCCTTGTTCTCGCCAGCGCCGCCTCACGGCCCTTGCTCCCCAATCCCCCCCCCCCCCACCCCCATCCCCGCCGGCGGGCGTTCCTCATCAGTACTCGTCTCCTGTCACATGCTCGCCTCCTTGCACGAGGTGGAGAGTGAAAATAATTTTAAACGAGTGTCAGATGATTTGTCTATAGGTAGATATCATCCGGACTCAAGTTTCTGCCAACTTGTAGTAATTCGTGAGATATGACTTTCGAAAATCGTCTTTCTCAAATCGGAGACTTTCAGTCAACGAAAATCACTTACGGATTGAAAGTTGAAAGAAATTTCTCATTGGCTAATTATTTTGTGTTTCCAGGAGGGTGAATTGCTGTGGCTATTGCTCAGTTTGTGTGTGTTTAAAGGGTGAGGATAGGACAAGGATGAGGAATAAAACATCGCGCCCGGTCAGTGACGCGTTTGTTAAGGTACCGCTCCGGCATTCGCCTGGTGTTGATTGGAGAAACCACGGAAAATTACTTTGTCAGAAATTGTGGCATTACTTTAATGAAATGTACATTAAAGTAATTGTCATGAATACACATTCAATTTAATGTACACGTGTGTATTAGGATGCAAGAGTCAAAGCTTTACAGTCATATCTAGGATTGAATGAATGATCTTAATAGACTCGTGATTATGTATACATGAGATGAATATTGAGAGGCAGGCTAATCGGGAGTATCTCTTCATTAAATGTACACTAATTTGAACTTGTACACAAAATTTAATGTACAAATATATATAGCTCTTTTTAATGCTACATTAAGTTTCATGTACAGTATATTAATATACACTAAATTTAATGATATTTCTGACAGTTCACTTATTAGAGCAGCCGACCGCAACAATTTTTCTCTAGATTACGGTTGAATTCGACCTGGCTATCTAGCTAATGTCGGGAATTCGCCGCCATCCGGACTAGAACCGTAGAATGTTGCGATCAGAAACACTGCTTGGACAACAGATGTTGCTCTGAGATATCTCAACCGGTAGGAACGTCAGTACAAATGTACACTACTTACAGGAAAATCTCAAGACTAGCAATACTTCTTCGTAGGTAGCTTATTGTTTTTCAATCATTCTACGTTCGTCAAAATCAAATAAGGTGCTTTTTACGGTGCAGTTTTCTCGATTTTTCTGTGTCTCAGGAGTCATGAAAACATTTTAACTACAACCATTTAAAAATGATTATTGTCTTGCACTTACACAACAATAACAAATTATAAAATACTTCAAAATACTAGACTATTATTATCAAATTATAAATTAAATCAACATTAGTTGTTTTTCCACAAGAAATGGATTTTTATTTTGACACTGAACGTTGAGGAAAATCTTCATGAACGCTGGGATATTAATTACGTTTTCTCTCTTCCTTCAGATATTCTTAAAAATACATCTGTTACTAATGTTATCAACGTTTACGCACATTTCTAGCCTCCCGACTGGTCACCCAGCATTTGTGGTAGTGTAGTACATGTAAGTGTAAGTGTGTGTAAGTAAGTGGCGAAGATCGAACAAGAAAGGGGACGGAAGAAAGCACACGGCTGTGGCCCATTTGTAAAGGTACTGCTTCGGCATTCTCCTGGTGTTGATCGGACAAAACTACAGAAAACTACCGATCACAGCAGTCGACCTCAGAATTCCCATCCAGACAGCGTTTTAATGCGACCTAGCTATGTGTTTGGTGCCGAAAACCCTGCCCTCGTTGCGACTCGAACCCTAGAAGTTCCCAGATGCACTGCATTTACATCAATGGAAGCTCTGAGCACCCTAAGCAGGTTAAGAAGCTGGAGTTACATGGTGCTCTAGGATCCCTGGGAGACACCTCATTATGGAGAAGTTAGAGAATTTTTCATCTAACCTTTCACGTCCTACTTGACGACTGAAGGGTCGGGTCTCGGGTTTAATCGACCCATCTATACCTTGCTTGCACTACTAGTTGCGTCTCTGTCACCTTCACATTCGTCAAGCAGTCCAAAAGCAACAGTTCAAATGTTAAACAAACTCCACACGATACGGCGTCGGCTAGATAGCCAAGACCAGAAAGACCTCTAAAGAAGGGAGGTGGGGTGGGTGGGGGAAGTATATAGCAGAAGAGAGGAAGTGTTTCTCCCCAAGACAGACGATGTTCCGGCGTTATGGGCTAATGGTTTCCTTTGTAATTCTCTAGAGGCGTAAACAAAACGAAACTTTCTCTTTTTCTGTCGCTCTCCCGAATCGTACGCATGTGTATTCCGCATACGTATGTCAGAATCGTTGTTTGATTGTCTGTTACTCATTCCAAGCATGTCAACAAATGTGATAAGTCCCGTAAGTGTAGGGCATGTTAGTTTCCTCGGTAGGAGGCGGTGGCCTTTCCCCACTTGATGGCGAGTTCCGGCGCCGACCTTTCATCGGCAAGCGAGGATATCCCCAACCAGGTATCTCCGCCCCAGCCACGGCACGCTCTAAGCTCTCAACCAGTATCACTGCATGTGTGTAGTGTAGAGTGTGTTAGTGTAAATTTGTGTGAGTACGGAGTGAGTACAGGACTAGGAAGAGGAAGGAAAGATTGTGTCTGGTACGTGGCCTGTTTGTTAGCTGCTAGAGTCCTGCTTCGGCATTCCCATGGTATTGATCGGAGAAACCACGGAAAACTACCGACCTGAGCAGCCGGCCTCTAGAATTCTCTCGGTTGAATTCGCCATGGCTGCCAAGCTAGTGTCGAAAATCCTTCCACCGTTGGGACTCGAATCTAGGATCTCCCGGACAGAGGAACTGCAGTGACATCAGTTGATATCCTGAGCCACTTCTCCCGGTCGGAAACGTTGAGTAGCGAGCCTTTTACGGCCCGGCATTATCCCGCGCAGACATCTGAGGGCGCTGCCCTGCAAAGAGTGGGGAGGGATGGGGGTGGAGAAGGTCAAAGAAGGGGAAGTGTCCGGCTGGGCGTTTCGCCCCAGCATGCAGGGCGTCGCGTCGTGCACCCGCGGCTATTAGCATAATCCGGGCGATGGCGAGTGAAGCCGTGAGGGGGGAGGGGGAGGGGCATTTCCAGATGGCTTAGGGCGTTTTCTCCGCGGCCGCCGCTAATCCCCGACATAAGGGTCGACCGCTCGCGCCACGGCGATGGGGTGGCGGCCGCCCGCAACATGACGCGCGTGTGAGAGGCGAGGGCCCACTTGAGCCACGAGGAACGGCCCGCACATTAGCAAGTATAAGGTCCATGCACACTAGCATGTGCAGCACCTTTCCTTTCAAAAATACACCACAATAAACGATTAATAAAGAACACTGCAAATCAATATTGTTGTCAACCTGGAATATAATATACTGAAAACTATGTTCACAAAATTTGCTTTAAAAAATGTAAATTGGGTACATAGAAATACACCAAATGTTCCCATCAAGAACTCTGAATCTAATGAGGTAACAAAATATTTTACTTTTGAATACATAAATAGAAGTATTCTATTATCACATCAGTGCTCTGTTGAATGACAAACGATCATACATTACTATTAAGCAAACAGGAGAGTTCAAAATGAAACGTAAATTGTTTGTCCAGTTTTAAATAATCCATACAGAGTTACGTGGCAATTTATCGTGTACGTAGATAGAAATCGCAGAACCTAAATCCAGCGCGCGCAACCTAGCGAAATATATTTGTCGTGGAGAACGTGCGACAGGGTGTCGTTGGCCGCCGAGACGCGAAGAGGGCGCATTTTTCTCCTCAAGCACTTTCGCCCGCGGGGCGAGAGGGCCGTGGGCGAGGGCCGCGCCGTTGGGCGCCCCTTGGCGGGCGGGCGGGCGAACCTTAGCTCGCTCGCGTGCCGCTAACTGCCGCCTATTTATCCAGCTGCGCAATTAATTTATCATTCGTTTCCCGGCGGCGCCGGGGGCTCGCGCGGCGGGGCGGGGCGGGCGGGCGGGCGGGCGGGAAGGGGTGGCGGTGACAACGGGGGTGGGGTGGGGCGGGGTGGCCGGGAGACGGGAGTTGGGAGCAGGAAGAGGACCTAGCGTGGGGGAAGAAGGAAGTTGTTTAGGACGAGTGGGGTGCGGGCGTTGGCGGGGGAGGCGACGGTGATGGGCGGGGAGGGAAGGGGTGTTACGGTAATGAAGAGAAGGCGGAGGGTGGGATTCTCAATTCTTCGGAGTGCAGGAGAGAAAACAGGAACGTGGAAGAAATCCATAGACAATATGGATTGGCGGAACTACAATGTTCACATTGGAAATTGATTGCTTAGGAGAGATGTAGAAAACGTATTCAAAAAGACTCAGGTTGGTAAAGAATGCAACAGAAATGGTGCATGTTACAGTTTTGATAATACAGACTCTGAATGCCTCTAAGGTGAAGCCTGAGAAAGGAAATTTTAAGTATGGAAAAATGGTTTTAGAAAGCACGAGAAGTACCTCGCAGAATCGTTAGCGACGGTGAAAATGTAGCTAGAACTGTAGGGATAAGCTGAATTTGTGGAGTGATTGCGAAAATAGCAAGTAGAGACCTTGGAGAAATTTAATGTTGTGATGTTAATGATAACCGCGAAGAAATTGTTCTTGCATGATATTGCTCAATCGTCAGGTTTATGTTCCACCCAATATTAACACAATTCAGTGTCATTGTTTAAAAACTCTCTTCAAAGAAATAATCTAGATGTTATTCAATAAATAATGATGAGTATGAATGAAGCATTCAAGCACGTTTCTCTAAATATTCGGTAACTTACAAAGAACGTATAAAGCTTACTGTTGTTTTTATCATTTCATATCTTGCCTCTACTTTATTTATTAATATGTGTGTCATAGATTCTCAGTTCGAGCTCATTCCTCGAGCCACTGTTTTTCTATACCAAGAGTTTTATGTATTATCTTTGAGATGGGGAAGATATTTCAATTATTAGAAATATATTTAAATCTATTTGTAAAACGTTAGAATTTACATACTTTCTTAAATTCACAAGTACCGGCAGGAAAAACTTTGTAAGTAATTTCAGTATTATTTATTACATTTACGTAGATTATTTTCCCAAATCCAAATTTTAATACAAAGGAAATGAGATAGTAATTGTATTAGGTAGCTTGTATTATTCAAATTAAATATTAGCAAAGAAATTGACACAAATAAAAGTACAATTTTTGCTTGCAGAATGTAGACCAGGAAAGGCCAGAACTGCAATTCTAAAGCAGTAAATAGTTTGGTTACATTAATAGTTAAATAGAATGGTAATGATTGCGGTAGTACAGAGAATGTTAATATAGACTATATAGAAAGTAGTCTTGTAAGTAGCTTTAGAAACAGGAATATTGAAGATGGGTATAGAATGCGTAATAGTCTGTATTGGTATAGGAGGTTCTGTGGTAAAGTGGTGTGAATATTAACGGTGGACTTGGGCGTCGCGAGTCCGTGATGGCCGAGGGGCGGGCTCTCTCGCGAGCACGCCTGTGGTACAATTAATTTAATTATCTGGCCCTAATACGCCGAGCGAGATGCGCGCCGACGCGATAGCGGGCTGCCGCTGCGAGCTACGGGCGCCCCAAGAACACGCGAGCCCGCCCGCCCCGCCCGACCAAACCCGCCTCCCTCACCCCGCCCGCCCTCGCCACTTCGCCTGCCGCTCACCCGTCCGCGCCCGCCCGCTTCGCCCGCTCTCGCCGCTCTCGACGCTCTCGCCCGCTTCTCGCTTCCCCCGCCCGCCCTCGCCCGCCCTCGCCCGCTCTCGCATGCGCTCCACCGCCCCCGCTGCCTCTGCCGCCCCGCCACCTCCACCCGCTTCCGCCGTCGCATGCCGCACGCTCGCCCCGCCTGCCATTGCCCGCCTCGGCCCGGCCCGCCGCCCCCGCCCCTCCCCCCGCCCGGCACCCCGCCGCTCGGGTCGGATCGGGTCGGGTCGAGGACCAGCGCTGCGGATACCAATTCAAACGAGCCTTTGGGGGGGCAGTGCCAACTGGTTCAACAGTTCAATTCTCGGCTTTGCTGTAGAATCGTCTGACGAGGCGTAATAAAGCAGAAAGAAAGTGAGTGGCCGCGAGATTTTACAGCCCTTCTTTGGCGCATGCGACACTTGACACACGTACACTGCGATTATTCGTGCATTTCGATTAAATAAAAGATTTTATACACACGAGGTCAAATACACATTGTAGACAGAGCTTCACTTTAAATAATAAAAATATTGTAATGTACATTTCTAATTTACAATGCGCACAGTAATTGAAAGCAAACTATGCAGCCTTCGGCCATGTGAGAGATATCTACGGTTTTTGTTAGAATCCCAGGAACTCAGTAAAAGTACAAACAAACGAAATAATTTCGGTTTTTACTGAAAATGTGTTGCTCAGTTGGCGTCGTGCGACAGCGAGACTTCAAGAAATAAGTCGTCTGCCGTTAAATATTTGCTATTAACGAGTTCCGTAAAATGAATGAGTATTTTTTTTATATTATTGGTATATAAAGAACTGTTGTGTAGTGACTCCGAATAAATACTATGTTATTGAAGTATTCGTGAAGTCTGATGTGTTAAAATATAATTTATTTCAGTGTTAAACGAGAGTACTTTATTTGTTATTCTTAAGCAGTGTGCCTGCTTGTTTTAGAAAAACTATGTTTGGTTGATTTCTTCAGAAGCATTTTCTGTGTTGCTGGCCACTTTTTTAAAATATTACCCGAATTTATTGAATACACAGATTTGTGATCTATATTTAAATTGCATCTTCTTAAGACTGATTTTGACTGCGGTTGAGTGGATAAAAGATTCAAATGTTTAAAATATTGTAGGTAAGAAAACGATAATATAATGCATTGCATACTTATGGTTTCCGAAAATGTTAACTAAGAATTTATTAGTTTTTGTCATACTATATTTTAGTATTTTGTATTGAAATTCATGTTACCAAAATAATTAATTTTAGTGGCTTAAAACCTTACAATGATATGTTTCGGATAAAAGATTTTGCAAAATGACTGCTATTTGTTCCGAGAATGTCAAGATACACGTACATGTAAATATTGAGAAGAAAATGAAATGTCAATACAAACAATACTTCAACGTTGAATGTCAATTTGTTTTGCTTCAGCGATACGGAAGGTTCTTTTTTCACGAAACGTACATAGTACTCATATGAAGTTATAAATTTTATAGAGACTTTAGTTCGCTTCAGTAGTCGCATTCATATGCAACGTTCAAGTACATTTCAGAATATCTAATTACCCATTCATAAAATAGAAATAAGTGTTCTTTCGAGTAACGAGATCGTATTATTGTTTCCAAGCAATACACAAGAACTCGGCATTTTATAAGTCAAATATGTTTACCTACAATATAACGCATTCCTCATCGAGTACGCTATTCAAAAGAAACATGACGAATTCACCACTTAAACAACAACTCCATCGCATAATGAAAGATGAAACGACATCACTTTGGCACATGCAGCGAAATGAACGCTGTTATAAGCTCGAGGATTATTATATTCCGGATACAAGGGAGGGCGGCGTTTCTCTATTTCTGGGAGGCCGGTGGCCCCAGCGACATATTCTGTGGACGCGTCGTCACTGTCAGTCGAACAACCCCCCCCCCTCCCGTCACTGCCGACTCCGTCCCCACCACTGCCATCGGCCGCGTTCTGAATCCATTTTACGCGACCGAAAAGTGATTTCCTAAACAATAGACGTCGCATATTCGCATGAAAATTGTTTTCGAATTGCCAAACCGTATTAAGGTACAAAAATCAAAAGAATGTCATTCCTGCAGCGCGAAACAAAACGTTCTATCTTGAAATAAATATTGGATAAAACATTGTTTTTGAAATTTGAAGAGAAAGAATTCGTTTTCCTTTATTGAAATATGGACATTCTTTGTGTACGTCGTTCTGTCGTGTAGAGCGACGAATAGAGTTTTAGCAAAAAGCATTATGTTATTGTGTGATTTGTGCTGGTATCAGAGGACGGAAATCCGTTTTAGACCAAGGAGAGGAAATGGCGAGCTATTGTGTTCATCAAACAGCAGAAAATCGGATGTATGTATTATATCGAAATGCCGCCGGGGGCGTGGGGCGGGCGTACGCGAGCGTAGGCGAGCATGGGCGCGCAGCACGGCTCTCCCTGGAAGCATCGCGAGGGAGGTGGTTGGGCGAGCGTGGAAATCGATGTGGATGGCGAGGGGGAGTCTTGCAGGGTTGCGATCTGAAAACGATACTCGGTGATGAATTGTTTAAACGCAATGAATCATAAAATACAAATGAGTCTTAACTTCAAATATCATTCAGTTATCATTCAAAGATCATTCTCATTATTACTCATTTACATACACACAGTAAGCCACATACTAAAGTGCATAACAATAATTTCAGAAAAATTATAATATATTATTCCGTAAATAATGATATATAATATTTAGGGAGCCGTATCTTGCAACAATTTGTTTTTCAATTTCTTATATTATGTCCCTTTTGAAACGGGGATATTGAAGCCGTTTATGCTTTTATTTACTTTTTGAATCCGTGTACTTTCACCGAGTTTTAGTATATTTCTTCTTTGTTTAAATAATAAAATTGTTTTTCCCAATGTTGAAACAGATTTTTATAACCATCAACCAATTTTATTTTATATCCGATCCCTTAACATTCAAAATATAGGTTCAGAGTTGGAATTCATAATGCAGAGTAATTTAGTACTTTTCACGCACGGTAATTTCTCCTCTATCTTGAAGACAGCCAAAATTAAACCCGTCCCAAAACCTGGTAAACCCCACAAGAACTCAGACAACTTCAGAAATATCAGTTTATTTCCTATACCCGGGAAAATCTTCGAAAGAATTCTATTTCGATTACACACATTCCTAATCTCCAGACAAATTAGACCAACGCAGTTCGTCTTCCAAGAAATCAGGTCGACAGAACTACAAACATTCCAGCTGGAGAAATTGCGAGGCGACTACAGGAGAATATACAAGATTCATCAATTTTTCTGGACTTCACGACAGTCTTGGACTACATGAATCACAACAACCGTCTTTACAAAATCAACCCCCATTTCCACACTTCTTTCATCAACTTCTTAAATGCTATCTCTCGGATGAAACTTTTAAGGTTCGTTATCTCAATTGCACCTTTATCACTCTCTCCATAAAAATCCGCATACCCCAAGGTGTAGTCATTTCTCTTACTCCATTCTCCGTCTACACAAACGCATATACAGACGATACAACCCTGACAATATCAAACGATATCTCCCCCAATCCTTACACAAACTACAGACATCTCGTGACAGAATTTCTGAATGAGCAAACATCAACAACCTGAAACTCAACTCAGACAATTGCCACGCAATACTATTTCACAGACAAATTACCAACCCTGCAATTCCTCAGTTAACAATCAACGAGACTACAATGAACTGGACCGAGAGAGTCAAGTACTTATGAATCATACTTCACAGCAAACGTTCTATGACAAGCCATAGTACCGTAGTAGACAAGTCACCGTAGATAATAGTAGACAAGTCACCGTAACTCAGAAAGTATACAAGAGATTCGACGCCCTACCACCAATAATCTGCCACCCTCAAACAAAGACCAACGCCAAACAATAAATTTACAGACTTTCGTAATACCCATCGTGAAATTCAACCTGGTCCACCATAGCTAAATCGAATAAAGATAAACAAAGTACCTTAGCTCTTCCGTCCCGCAAGGAACGGCACTGGCCTCGTCGGACGCCGGCCAATGGAGGCGCCTCCGCTTCTAAGCGCGATGGCCGCCCGCCAAGGAGGCAGGATCCAGCGACGGCGCGGCGGCTGGGCAGTGGGTAGGGCAGGGCAGGGCAGGACAGGGGAATGGCGGGTGGAGGCACAGGCGAAGGACGTGGGGAGGTCGAAGTGGATCGGCAGTGCCGGGAGTGATGGAGCCGGGAACACAAGTCATCCCTTTAATGCTTTGTGTTACATGCACATTTCCGACCAACTCACATTTGCACCTTTTGCACTTATTTGGGAATTTTATTTCTTCAAATGACGGGGTCATCCAAAGTGAAACATAAGCAAGGTTTGTTCATTCCTAGTTGCTGGATGTCGATTTAGCCTAGATTGTTAAGGCATGGTACACTCCTGACCAGAGCGTATTCATGACTTGCGCCGGGTCGAATCTTCATTTAAAAATTTGTGCTTAGCTGCTACATGCGTGTGGTTAAGTCGGAAGGAGAGGTCAGTAAACCGTGGTTGACGAGGAATACGCAGCTAAGATCTAACGGTTTTGCTACTTCTTATCGAAAAAATACTCATATAACCACCGTTTGGAACTTTGGAGTGTTCTAGTATTACTCGCGCAACTTTTCTTGAACAATGACCTTGCTTCCCCCTACCTGACACAATGAAGAGTTGAAGACAAAAGCTCGCAGCGTGCACTGAGGAAATTCCAAAAACATCTTCACTGGCGCGAAATAGAATCTATTTTCCATTGAAGACAAAGCTTCTGTGCGTAATTTTCGCCAAAAAATCTACAGAAATGACCGAAGCAGGTGAGTATCCATCACAGGAAATACCACGAACTCCTGAGAACGTTAGAATGCATATTATTGAGAAAACTGCGAAGGCATGACTGATTCTCCAGAGATTTGCATTGCTTCATAAAATCCAGTGGCCGATTTCGTAACTAATACCCCCTCTCCACCCGCATTTCTTTAATCTATCGTTGAAGAAAAGTTGCGCGAGTAATAGTAAATGTAGCAACAAAACAATGGGTTAGTGTTATAAGTTGCCAATTCGCTTTAAGACACAGCCCCAATAATGACTGTACATACGGAGGTGACGACAATGGACGAGCGCTATGCGGCATTGAAGGGGTAAGGCAGAAGTGGAAGCAGAGTTGGCGCCTGCACACCGCTAATGGAAACGAAACACAAGGATTCAATTTTATCTGGGCAAGCGCAAACACGCTCCTGCAGCGAACACGCGAGAGCAACCCAAGGAAGCGGGTTTAGAAGAAATAAATTTAAGGGAAAATGTTTGAAAAAGTCGGTGAGATTCCTAAAAATATTCATGTAAGCAGAGCCAGATGAATCAGAAAAAATATACAGTACAGTTTTAGCATCTAGGTTGCTTGAAGATGTTTGTATGGACGAATAAATTGACATTTTTGAAGGGCCCCTATTTAAAAATTACTGACCTCTAAAAATTTTATTTCACATTATTTACAATTTATACCAAATTATATATTTTTGAAATGATTTTCGTAATTTTATATGTACTAGTACAATCGGGAGCCAACAAGAACCGGTACGCTCTGAAAGGGCCCAGAGAGTCTAAACGCTGGCCTTCTGTATTAGACACTGCCTCTCCTTCGTAGAAAGACATTCACAGACGGGAAAGCCGTCGACTACTCCACCCGAACAAGGGGGAGGTGTCGGTGATCGCCCGTTTGTCGAGATCTGCCGCCAACCAGCCCGTCGGCTTGCGGAGTTTTCACAACAAGGTGTCTTCCAGCATCGGGACACCTCCGGCATGTGTAGTAGTGCAGTGCATATTACTGTGTGTGCAAGTAAGGGGAGATAATAGGACAAGGAAGAGGGAGGAAAGATCGCGCGTGGTCTGTGGCCCGTTTTTTTTGGTTAATGATTCGGCCTTCGCCTACTGACCATAAACCTATGTATGCACACGATCATGTATCACGAACACGTACAGGTACATGCTCATGTGTCATGTGTGTTAGTGAACCACGGCACACGAAGTGGAATCATAATAAAGAGCGAAGGCGCCGCCAGCCAGCGCGGGCGGCTCGCGGGCGTGTCTGGGCGCGCTCGCCCCTGACAGGTAGGTCCGCCCGCCGCGCTGCCGCGCCGCCCCCGCGATGCGCTCCTCGATTGCGCCGACGTGACGTGGACTAATTGGGCGGGCGGGCGCGGCGAGGCGCTCGCGTGATTCACGAGCGAGGCGGGGGGCAGCGGGCAGGGGAGGCGGCGCTTGTAACACTCGGTTTCCGTAGTGCGAGCGCGCTTTCGGTAATGTGTAAGTCATCCAGCACGAGGGTGAAGTTCTGAATCGGAGTGGAAAGGTAGTAGCTACTAGTCTTCTGGTAACAGGGCAGGAAGGATCGTCCTTTTTAAGTAAATTAATGCAGGTCGAGTGGTGGTTAAATTTTCCGATGGTAATTTTTCAATAAGCGACTGAAACAGATTACCAGCAGAAAGGTTGCAAAGATTTCTGTTCACTGAACGAAAATTTAGAAATTTTAGTCATAAAAGAGACTATTAGAAATTCGCAAACAAATCACATACAATGCCAAGATAATGACATTTTACTTCTTAACTGTTAGAACGTAGTGGAGTGTAACGTGTCAGCGCAGTACAAATTTCTAACGGTATTATGCGCGAGTCCCCATAGCGGATACACATGCTACAATCAATCACATGCCAAAACTTGCTCATATTTAGATGCTTTCGTTGTGACAAACGTTCAAGCGTTTTCATTTTTTACACTTAAAGTACACTGTTCACTGCTTCTCTTAATATATCAATGCGTTTTTTCCCAAAGGATGGCTTAAAAGCACCGTATTTGCCGGTGTGTAAGACGATCTTTTTTCCCCTCAGTAAGTCGTAAAAAGCAGGATGCAACTTACACAACGAATGGGAATTTTGAAACTGATTAAATGTTTTGTTTATAGCATTACAAAAAATCATATTTTGGCACACTGAAAAACAGGAATTTGTATTTCTTCAAAATTTAATATTACAGAAGCTAAAAGTATTGGAAGAAGAACGTTGGGTCAACATCATGGTGCAAAAGATTTATGAAAAAGCACGGTTTTCCATGTTTATTAGAAAAAATTCATAAATACTCCGTGCGGAATATGAATAAAAGATCATTGTTTTTCACAGGTCACAATTCCCATTCCGCTCGTAATAATGAAAATCAAACATGAAATTTAACATTTAAGAATGAAATCCTTGAAAAGAGGGGTGCGTCTATGCACCTGTGCTTATCTAGTCTTATACACCAGAAAATACGGTAATATTAATTCCTTCGGATGTTAAAATAACTTTAACTCTGTTCATATAAAAATTAATGTCCCGTTGAATAAATAACTAATTAAATTGCATTGGTTTAAAGAATAACATATCCTTGGTTTCATTTTTAGACTGATGTAACGCAATAACAAGTGGTATGCTGCATTTACCAGGAATGTGAAGTAGCAAAATATATTCAGAAGAATCTAGACATTATTAACTTTCTTATTATTTACAGCATTTCCATAATAGTAGAAATCATATGTGGCAAGCATTTTAGTTACACCAAAATAACGCAGGTTCTCTGCTTCTTACTTCATACAATTCTCTTTTTTCTTTCAATATAATTAATTTAATATAATTAATTGTAATGCCTACAGTTATACATTAAACTCTTGGAATATAATAATTTATCAGAAACTCCTCTTTGTCATTAAATATACAAACCGAATTTTTTTGATGGTCACTGTTTATGAAATGTTACATTATTTGTGTACTTTCATTGAGATTACTTCTATTTAAATAATACAACTGCATACTTCTCATGAAATAAAATGAAATCTGAAAATTGACTCTGCATGAAACTATGTTGAATAAAATTTTACTATCTACATTTCGTAGCGTTTTCCTGCAGTCATGTCATGACATACGAATATATACGTAGAGCTATATATTCGTAGATAAACATAGACTTCGCTAATGCGCTTTTCAGAAAATGAATTGTTTCAAATAATATGCATAATAACAACAAAAATTCCGCAAAACATAATTATGACTGTCTAATCATGATGATATTAAATTAAAATTACAAAATATTGTAATTAAAATTTCTTACAAAGCAACAAAAAAATTTAAATTAAAACGCTCCTTTGTGTTGATGATAATATTACATGTAACGGCACATTAATTAATAACAAAGCCTTTTTCTATTTTTTTGTACCACATGACAAATTGTGTAATGTAACGTCATTAAATATGGCAGAGAGAAGTATTTATTTTCATGTTTATCATGTACGCTCGTCTGACTTTTACAGTTCTGGTTTGTGAAGACCTCCGCGCATGGGATTGGAAATAACATTTTTATTACCGGCATAGGTACGTGCGAAAAAAAGTATTTATTTACTGTAGCAAAAAGATAGAAATATTAATATTATAAATAAATTCATTAATGGTTAAGCAATGTTGAATCTGTAGTAGTCCTCAAAATACACCAAAAAATTTTCCGACCGCAAAAATATTTGCCAGAGGTGAAATTCGAACCAAGACACGTTTATAATGCACGCCACGAACAAGTTCACTGGACATACACAATTGTTTAATAGCCAAATTTTTCAAGTAGCAAAACGGTTTCAGACTTGAAAGCTAGGGAAAGTCAATTTGTTGACAAAATATATTCGACGTTTACAAGTAGTTAATTTATTGAATTCAATAACAATTCATGGGAGTGTTATTTATAGATCACTAAAAATACAGTTTTTTGCAGAAGCGAAATCTTTATTGGAACTTTCAGTGAGTGCAGTGCTGGGGCCTTTAGAGGGCTTAAAATTCCACCAGCAAGCGGCTGACCCTCCCACGAGACTCCCGGATGAAATAGCTTCGTTTTTCAATTTCTGCACGGGCGAGCGGAGACCAAGGCCAAGAAAGGGGGAGCAAAGCGGCCCCAAAATGTAGATAATGCAAACTTAAAAAGATTTCTAAAATTGAGTTGAGCTGAATGTTGCCTTTTCCTGTATTGTGAGCGGGGAGCGCAGAGTGGCTGTGGTCGGAGGAGCAGGGGCCGCACCGCCAGCGGGCTCCGAATCAATCTCGGTGAGCCAACGGCCCGCCCCTCCTCTCCCCCACCCCTACCCCATTTCCGATCGACGCCTACGCCCCTCATTCCCTGCTTCCTCAGGAGAAGAAGAAAAAAAGCTGCGACGTCTTAAAGAGATTCAATATTCAATACCACTCCCTCTGGTAGCTGCACCGATCTGTTGACTAGTCCATCTCTCCCACAATGAGAATGCTATTTAGAACTGAGGGATGGAAATTTGCTTTCTAATGAAGATTGTGCAAACAATTCAATATACGCTTCAAAGGATTTTCATACTTGTGTTCGATTGAAAGCTGTTTCAGACAATTATTAGAAATATTCAATGTGCTCATAAATGTTTATCGAACATATACCGACGAGAATAAATGCAAGGAAATTCTCTTTAAACTATAAACACGTACATCATTTTATAATTTGTAATCTTCCAAAGATTCTTTCATCAATTTGCAAAAGCAAAAATAATGCGAATGCTCACGTGAAATATTATTGCTTTTTATTTTTTGCTGGAATAAACTCGGTGATTTCACAATTCCATGACGGAATAAAAATTAACGACAAATTGTGTACATTTCCTGCAATGAAAAGAAAACAGCTTATATTTAAACTTATTATAAAATAACATTTTGTTTCGTCAAGAATAATATTTCTCAGAGATCGACATACACAAATTCATGCCTTGATTTTATCCTTAAATATTTGGTCTTCCATAGAGATCGTGTTTTAGGTGAGAGTTTGATTTGATAGCTTTCCAAAATAGAGTACCAACTGCAAAATGCGAAAATACGAAGCACAAATTACGATAATTACTACAAAAAAGATGGATTCAAGAAAAATAATATATATCTTATAATAATATGAATCTAAAACACTATGTTTTCAGAAATATTTCTCGGAGATTATAATATAAAATGCATGCTTCAATTTTATCTCAAAAATACCTATTCCAAAGACACCTTACGACAAAGTAGTCTAGACGGAAATAAGGAAGCCATGCGTGAAGGCAGGTATGGAAACTGACAAACGAAGAAATAAATAAAACGAAGGAGAAGCCTGTGAACTGTGAAAGGGTGGATAAGAATAAAACGAAAACGTTTGAGAGTACTGGTGGCAGGAATACTTGGTGGTGATGAGGGTACTAGTGGAGGTGATGGTATCAATGTTATTTGTGAGGGTGTAACATCCAAATTCACTCCATCGATACATTGTCAATGTCTGCGATGAGTAAAAACCAGCGGGACACCGCCCCATACGCAAACGGAAAGAGCTCTAAGTTCACAGATGGTCTTTTGGCATGTGTGGTGTTTTAATGTATCGACGCTTAAGTGTGAATAAGAAAAGATTGAGGATAGAACAAGGAAGAGAAAGATAGCGCGTGCTCCGTGGCCCTTTTGTTAGAATACTACTTCGGCATTCGCCTGGAGTTGTTTGGAGAAACCACTGAAAACGATCAGAGCAGGCCGGCCGTTAGAATTCCCCAGACAGCGACTGAAGCTACCTGGATTGACCTAGGTATGCAGCTACACTTCGATTTATTTCGAGGTGAATATGACATGTAGGCTGTTACGGTATCATCCAATCTGGAGATTACACGTCACTAGAGTGGCGTCACTATGATGATGTTCAAACTCGCGATTGGATGTCACCGTAACAGTTAATTTATGTCAAGTGCAGTTATGTTTAAATCCCAGTATAGAGTGGTCCATAACCCGGTCACCGTCAGGACCTTCCGGTCAGAGCGTGACGGCGGTGTAGAAAGTGGAGGCAGCGGCGACGCATCGGTGGTGACGGCGGTGGCGGCGGCGGCGGCGACGGCGACGCGTCGACGGCCGTGCTGCGCAGCGCGGTCGCAAATCGAGTTTGCGCGCGTGAATCGACTTTAACAAGGCGGCCCCGCGCCGTTTTATTCAGCCGCTGGCAGCGTCCCTGGGGGGCTCCGCTCGGCGCTGAGCGGCGCGGCGCGGCGCCAGCAAAACTTTTGAGCGCGCGGAGCGGAACGCACCCGTCCACGCCCCCACGCACGCCCTTCGCACCCGCGCACGCTCACGCACGCACGCACGCACACTCACGCGAGGGCTGCTATCCGGCCCGTAACAAGCAGTTGCTTCGAGTGCATCCATCATGCAGAGTAGAAAGGGGGGAGGGAGGGCGGGAGGAAGGAGACGGGAAAGGAAGATAAATGTGGTGAGAGGCGCGCAATATGAAAGAGAATGATTTGAATATGTTGGAGCTCGAAATTTGTGATTGAGCGGGAGCGGTAAAATCCAGTTTCCGATAAAATGGGAAATAGTAATATGAAAGGTTCTACGAATGAACTTTTTCTATTTCTTTTTTCAATGAAAGTAACTTGTTATATGACGACTCAATTACTAAGTTCATCAGTAGCATTTCCTTCCTTCTTTTCTTAAAATTCATTCAATTAGAAAAAAAATAAAAAAAAGAATATGCAAAAAACGTTTTTTAAATGTAAAGCTTTAGCACATACGTGTTACAAATTGGAAACTACCTAAAAATGTAGCATTTAGTAACACAAAAAATGATAAATGTAGAACACTTCAACGATATAAAGAATTTGAAACACTAATATTTGATCAAAAAATCTTAATGATACCGAATTTAAAAATTTATTCATTTTTGTGGATTTAACTTCACAATAAACATGCCCTTTGGTGTCGAAGTCGCAGGCAAAATGCAGAAATGCTCACGGACTAAGTGGACGATCAACAGAAGTACGGCACTGTCATGGATGTCCGCCCAGTTATTTCCATTGTTTTATCTAAAAAGGGCTAAACATAAGGAAATGTAAGGGTCAATTTTATTCCTTGTATCCTTGAAACAAAGTTTGAAATCGAAACAAATACTGCACAAAATGAATTTTAAAAAAGTATTTACAAAAAAAGGTACTATAAGAACTTTTAAGTCATATTTTCACTGACACGGTGTCAAATTTTTGTTAACGATGTTGTAACGCAAAAACATAGTTGACATGATTTTTAGGTAGTTTCCAATTTGTAACACGTATGTGCTAAAGCTTTACATTTAAAAAACCTCGACTCCGAATTGAGTTGCACTGCTTCTTACGCTAAAAATTATCCCGAATTTCGATGCGATGATACCACGCCGTTTCTGAGAGTACACGTCGGAGGAAGTTGACGCTCGTGCAGCAGGGAGTAGAGATCAGCGCGCTTCCAGCGCCTCCTGTGCGCAGGCGAGAGGTCCGTGTGGGCGAGGCAACGCAGGGGCCCCGCGCGGCGCGACAGAAGCAATTACCGCTCCGGCCGGTGGGAGCGCTGCGAGCGGAGGAGGCAGGAAGCAGCGAATTTGCGTGCAGCCCCAAGCCTTTTTCATAGCAGACTCGTGACACTGTATTTATGGAGATCTAGTGGTTAACCACCTGTACGTGGGTAAATAGTAATATTATGACGGGCATTCACACGGTGTTTTCCCTCTCGTTCACTCTAATCCTAAATTTGTTATTGGTATTATTATTATTATTATTATTATTATTATTATTATTATTATTATTATT